>JAAXNX010000234.1:0-37688 GCA_036491905.1 Folsomia manolachei
AAAGTTGTTTGGAAAAGAACAGGAGGACGACGGGACGGGAAAGTGGAGATTATCATTCACTGTCTACTCCACTATAGCATGCCATCACAATATAGTCGTGAAAGCAAAACTGAGTTCATGATGTGAAACGGGAACGAGTGAAAAGGAAACGATGTGATGTGATACGATAAGGACCGGCTGTATGGGCTGTATGGAGATGTGGGTGAGTGCTTGGTTGTGTGGCAGGCAACGGAAAAATTAGTAATATTTCCTCTCTTCCCTTTATATCCTTGCGACAATCATTTCATTTACAATGTAATCGAAAAACACTGCATTGCGTGGAAAGAAAGTGGAGATACAGACTCGTTGAAATATTTTGCATACGTGATGCAAAAGCATGCATTTCTCAGCAGTGCCACTAGTGCTGAAAAAAGTACAGTTGACTCAATCAAAACTTTTAATGAGAAAGAAATTCGCTCGTTCCGCGCTATCCGGAAGAATAGTTACATTCTTCGTGTGGGTTTCTGCCTTGTGATGTAAAATGATAACACTACAAGCGTGGAGCAAAGGCATTGATATTCCCCGCTGGCTGGCCGACAAGATCAGTTTGGTTGAAAAAGAGAAGTCGTTGGTTTGGTTTGGATAACGGGAGCAGAGTCCATGCACTCGAGTATTGTATTGTACAGCGTCCCAAGTTTGGTTGGCAATGCGATGGTATGGGAATGGATGGTGTAGTTAGTTTTGTCGGCATTCCATCCTGCATCTGTAACCCACATTTTGCTTTCCTTTATTTTTGCTTGCAAACTTCCACAACCAAGCCAAACGCCACCCGATCTGTTAATACTGGTTTGGGTGCCCGTCAGTATGAAACTGAATCCGTTGGTGGGAGATGATGGGATCCAAAGCCACGAAACGTGCTATACTACAACTAGTCCCTGGCTACTCTTCTGACTACAGAGGTATGTGAGATTGGCAGTACTGGTGGGGCGGTTTTGAATGGATAAGTTAAGGCCTTGATATAATATCGAGTGAACTTGATAGGACCACCTATACATACATGACTCCTCGGCTGGGCTGGATTTACGGGAAGGGAAAGTTAGCAAGAGGAAGAGTGTGGGATGAAGAAATTGATTTGTCTTGGGTGTAGTTGGTACTGGTGCATGGATGGGTTTGGCGTTGGCTTGGTGTGCAAAAAGAGTGAGGGCCCTGTAGGACTTTTCAACCAAAGACTAACTGCAGAAGGAGTTGGCCCAGTTGATTCTGGAGAAAGGGAGAGAGGAGAAAGTCTACTTAACTCCACACTTGTTCCCACTCAGTCGACAAACGCCTCCACCACAGAAATGTCTTGGTGATTCTTTCCTTCACTTGGTCTTCTCCTCATCTTCTCATACTTATACGAGAGCTGTTGGATGTGCATCTGCACCAACCACACCGCAGAGTATAAATCCGAGGGCTCAACTCACTTTTTCTCTCATTACTCATTTACTCTCTGTCTGGTACTGGGCTTGTGGCTCCGTTTTCTACCCGACATCATCACATGCATGTGTGAATCTCTTTTTTCGTGTTTTGGCCTAATACCACTTTCTCAACGGACCTTCTTATTTATCAGCACCCTGTAGTGCTCGGATTCCACGGAAAAAGTGCTTTCTCCAAAAACAACAGTACACAAGTTCGCCATAATTTACACTCGGCTGACTTCAACCACCTCCACGCCTAGCCAAGGTATCAGAAATCAGCAGGGGTCGGGTTGGGTGTGCGGTTACACACTTCAGTAGTTTAGTTCACTCACAACACTTTCTCTTTAAGTAAATAAAATCAGCCTAATTATGTTAGGAATAGATGTTGCTACATTTTCCTGAATTCATGCGGGAGTACACAAACTTCACATTTAACCTGTCAGTTGCAGACTAGTCAAAACTGAGTGGTGAAAGTATCGAGCGTCATCAAGCCAAATTACTCAATACCACAAATTGATCATTAAACACAAAACCAGTCAGCTTCATTCAACAACTCCTTTCACCAACAAGTTGAATCAATCACTCACTCACATCCACTCTTTACTCTTGCCAAAGTGCTGTCATTAAGTGAAAAGAAGTTGTCAACAACATAACTCCAACACTTGAATTATTAGGATTGCGAGGATTTAAATTCTACCGACGCTGCACACGACACTCATCCTCATCAAGTTCTGAGAAGAATTTATAAATAAACAGGTCCAACACATGAACATTGCGCATTTGACAAGAAAGAATCTTGAGAGGAGGATAATCAACTCACGTTGCCATTAGACAAAGTGCTCGGACTCGGACAAGTGCCGCATTTTTTTACTTCTGTCCGCCACTCATGTCCTCTGCCCATTAGTTTGTATCGTGGGAGAGGGATTGATTGATTGATCGGGACGGTATCGTTGGTAAGTCATCAGCCACTAAAATTCCTTTCATGTAATATACAGATAAATATGTGACTTGTTTGTCTCTTGATTCCACCACCTGCCAATTATTATCCTCAACTTTTGCAATAATGATGTAGACAAAGTGGCTTGCTTTGTTTCCGCCAGTTGCCCATTATGACAGTGGACTTGTAAAGAGTATTGGCATGTAGACCAATAATGTTGTAATGTGAGGTGGGAGTGGAATGCCGTGTCGTATTTTCATTTCATGTCATGTTATCCACCCTTGTTCACCTTACCCGGTCCATGACTCCCTGCCTTTTGGTCGCTTAGTAAAATATCAAAGGAGAGCTTTTCCTATTTAACGCTGCATTACCCACATATTTATCCATCCAATTCCAATCCCATTTTTGATTCTGGTCCAGTCGGTCGGAGATCACAAAAAAAGGAAAAGTCATCGGCAGTATGATCATGAACCTTTTTTTGCAAAAAAAGTCAAGCAGTTGGAAAGCAGCAAATAATTTTTTAGTTGTGAACATGCATCCCATAAAATTCCACGCCGACAAGAAACAAACACTACCATCACCGTGGAGGGATATAAGTTTAGCTTGTCTAAAGTAAAAGAACTGCTTTGGTTTGTTGTTATAGCGTAAAGTTAAAAACTTTTTTTTTGCTTTGAGCAGTTCAGTTCAACAGTCGCTTGACACAATTCTCAGTGGATTTAATAGCAAGTCACATAGTATACACATGTTCATTCCCTTCTTCCTTGTTCCGTCCGTCCCGTCGTGTGTCTCCATCCGCTCGCATTCGCCATTCCTGTGTTGCGCCGAATAAAGAAAAAAAATGAAGTAAAGCAAGGATAGAAATAGCAACTAGTGTTTTATGGGAATGTGATGTGATACAATCTGAAACACTGCCCAAACACAGGTTGTGTTTTATGTGTTTTATATACGCTGTGTAGTGGGTTGGCTGGAATAAAAAAAAGGAAAAGAAAAGGGATTAATGCATAATGTAATGGAGTTGGAGAGATTCCGCTAGTACACAAAAGGTGGATAGATTGGTAGGCGATATTTTTTTTTGAGATGTGTTATTAGTCCTTGAGCCTTTGGCAATATATGTGGTTGTGGATGGATAAAGTGTAATCTGGGGTTGGTATGATTTACACTTTCCGGCATGGATACGGATATCCACCTACATACCAATAAACCAATCTTGGACTAGACTCACATAATAACCATGAATTCCGCCACTAATTCCCTTCACTAATCTTAAGACACCAAGCATTGCCAAGAAATCTCATAAGTCTTCCGTTTGCTTGGTTGGCTTCGGTCAGGCTTTTGATTCGGACTGAGTTGTTAGTTGGTAAACTATGGCATTCCATTAAAAGGAATGAATTAACGACTTGTAATTCATCCCAGTAAATAATATTATATTACATTTAGTGTCGGTTGACATGCAGGGCAGCCTGGCCGGTAGGATGGGGAGGGCTTAGAAGATTATCCATATACTACATACATAGGATCATTAGTGCTGTAAGTAATGTAAGTAATGTCAAGCTGCGAGTGAATTACCGTTTGTAATAAAATAGTTTGACGCAAATAATAAAAGGAAATCGTTTACGGTCATTCCGTTCAATCATGTAATGTGGCACATCCTTCTTGTTTCTTCCGTGAAATCAGTTTTGACGGTTTGTTTTTATGCTTAAGTCAACTCCAAATAATCATCCTCCAACCTCTGCCCAAGGCGGGTGGAGCGATAGGTAAAATCACTGAATGGTAACTGGATAAATAAATGTTTAGGAGCTGAGCTAGTTAATTTGATTGCCAGAGTTAAAGTTAGTTTAGTTGATGGATTAACACAAAATTTTGCCAATGGAATTTTAGCCCACAAAAGTGACTGAGTAAACGGGAATAGGGTAGTAGGAATATGAGATGAAGCATGGGAAATAATATTATCAAAGTTGTGCTGCCTTCTATTTATACCATTTCTCTGCTCCAACCAATATCTTAACAAAACTCGACTTGACTCAAGTTAAGTTGGAATTGGGAGAAGGATGAGACCCAAGAAATAGAGACATGATCCTTATTTGTTTGGAAAGAGAAGGCATAGGTTGGCTTCGAGACAATTGGGAATTCCTTGCCCCAGTTATCTCCTCAAGCTTTCTCTTCCTTCCAGTGAAAGCTAATAAAATGAAGGGACTGTAAAATAAATGCAGAATAATACTGCCTCCCCGCATCTCTACCAGCAGTGATCCAATTGGTGTTCATTGCATAATATAAAGGAAAGTGAGGACGCCAAGTAGAATTCTTTATATAATGCATGAAAGAGCCATAATTTTTCCCATTTCATTTTTGTCATTAAATTCCCACTTACTAAAGTTCCATGTATCTACGGGTTGAGGTAGTTACTGAATCAACGAGCTTGCATGTTTCCACTATCTCTCTCTCTATTCTGGCCGTTTTCCATCACATCATCGATTTCCGTTTGTATGGTCGAGATATGAGATAAAATATGCTTTCTCTCTGCTCCCTTCCCTGTGTCTTTTTCCTTTTATTTTCTCCTACACTCTTTCATTTTATCTGTATTTGTCTTTCCATTCAGCTTTAGACATCCACAGGCTCACGGAATGAAATAGGGGGTCCAAATGGGTCAAAGTAAAATTGGATAAACCTTGTTGGAGAAAAGTAGGCTCTTTTTTCTACTTTCAAGAAAAGTGAATGAACCAACTATTACTCGACAATTGCAAAATGCTCAACATTTTCTTGAAATTGCTTTTTATTGCGGAATATTTGGTTACGCGTGGGTTTGAATGGGATTATATAGAATCATTTGTGGAATTGCGAAGCTATTTGTTTGATGATATCTATTTATTTACCTGGAGGGTGAACATGGGTTAGATTCAAGGCTGTTGCTATACTCTACCCATCACT
Source organism: Folsomia manolachei (assembly GCA_036491905.1). Classification (NCBI taxonomy): domain Eukaryota; kingdom Metazoa; phylum Arthropoda; class Collembola; order Entomobryomorpha; family Isotomidae; genus Folsomia; species Folsomia manolachei. Next base: position 5,299 of record JAAXNX010000234.1, read on the forward strand.
ATTTACGTTGGCACCACCATATTTTCAAAGTAAACTTTCTACTCGCTAGCCAGCCATCCTTTCTCTTTTCCTTCAACTACCATTAACAACTGAAGGCACTGGTCAAGCCAAACCAAACTAAACCAAACAAACTCAGCCTTTCTCTGGCCCACACTGCCACAGTTGAATCGTGAATAGTAAGTTGGTCTGTCCAATAGTTTAACTTTTGTTTGTTGAATTTTGTTCTCTTTCCACTTTTGACAGTCAGAGCCAGGATTAAATATTACACTTTTCACTCTTTCCCTGCCTTGCTCACGCAACCGAATGTTATTTTGTTTTTTCTTTGTGTAAGTTGTGCACTTTTTGTCAGATAGCAACCACAACCACACAATTGTTCATGCTACAGTAATTACCTGATAGGAACAAGAATTGGGTAACTACTTAAATTTAAAAGCCAAGCCACCACAGAAAACTCCCTTTTATGCCTCACCCACCCACCTACCTGCTGCATGCTACTTAAATAACTTTGTTCCGATTGGAATATATCATTACATTACAACAAACACTGAATTAACCAAAGCCATGTAATTCAGTGGTGTAGGATCAATTCTGTTTAGGCCATGAATATTGCAACAGAGCAACCAAGGCTCTGCTCACCATGGATGGGACGGATGGGAAAAGACAGCAAGCTAGACGTGGAGAAAGTATAAGGACGGAAGGAAGGAAACTAAGCAAAGCTAAACTAAAGACTAAAATTGGAAAAGGAAAGGCGTAACGGAGAAAGCCACAGTTTAGGGCATTTGGGAGCATTCGTCTTTACTTTCGCCAAGGGAGCCTCAAGATATAGGCTAATTGCCTTGAGTATACCACAGCCAACTTTCCCTTTTACTCTAACATCAGATAGTCGCTGATGGTGCGAAAGTAATAGTTATGGAATTCTCAACAAATGGAAATGGCCGCTCCAGTGACAGAAGATGATGTAGTGAGCTGTTTGATTTGGTTCGGCTGTTTTCAAGTATTTTCTCAACCAACATCAAAGAAGTTGATGGCTTACGCTCAGTTTGGGTTTGTTGGTTTGCCTGGTCCATATTTTTATTGGTTGGCAGTAAGCAAAACCGGTACTTAAATAAAACACATGGGCTCGACAAGTTGGCAAGGGTATGGACAGTAGGAAAATAAAGTGTGTCGTCGAAACGGCCACAATTTTAGTTCAGGCTGACATTATAAATGCATCTCCAACTGGGTAGAGTTCGCCATTTGAGGTGGTCGTCGCAGAACAACTACGGACTCGTCTTCTTTATGGTCATGAACGACTAGGTTGAGGCGGAAGGAAGCACGGAATGAATCAAAATGTAGGGAATGGCAAGCCGTGAAGAATTAATTGAAACCTTGCCGGAACTTTTGGTGTTGTTGTCCAATGTACATGTATATGGGTAGTAGTGGCCAGGACTAGTAATAATTTATTAGCTTAGCATTCCGCTCTCGTTTCAACATCTAAAATTGGAAACCACACCTCACCAAGTTGTGTGTGTCCCTTCTTGCGCTTAGACTAGAATCGTGCGTTTAATTTGCTCGTGTTTCTGATCTTGCATGCTTTCATCAAACCGAAATTCCCAACGGGGCATGAAAATGGTCTCGCCATGTGAAAATAAACACCAACTAAACACTCATTAAATTTTACCCAATGTCACCTTCTCCTCTCTTCTCATAGAGTTTGTGGGAGTAAAGTAAAGTCAAGTTAGAAAGTGTAGATCCTTGCGTACATAATACTAAACTTGGCTAAATACATATTTGAATAAAGACGCCTCAACACCAAGTCCAGTCCAACTACGGAAGGCTTGAGTTTGCATTAATTTGAAACCGATTTTCTTTGGTGTTTCAGAATTTCCCTTCTTTGACTTCAAGCTCCGATTTCATCTAATCTTCTACTCGTCTTTCATCCTTGTGCTTATATCCACCCAAAATCCAATCTCAATCCCATTGATCCCTCTCTCCATCCCACAAGAAAGAAGTCAACCAAACTAAGAACCAAGGACAGATAAGAAACCCCTTCAACAAGTAAATACACTTTTGAATGGAGTCCTTACAAACTTTGGAAGAAATGGACCAAGAGTCCCAAATAGGACAATCAGAATCTCATAGCAATATGCAGCTATTATCCGTGCCAGGATCGGGAAGTCCTTTATTATCAGGTGGACCCGCAGGAACGGGGAGTTGCACCAGTATAAATGTTCGAGATTCCAAATTTATGCGAAGATACAGTTGTAATCCTCACAAAAGTTCGGAGGGTGGTGGAGGGGGTGGTAGTGGGGCTGGGAGTAGTAGTCCCATGATGCGAAGAAGTAGTTTAGCAGCTATCAAATGGAGCGTAAGTCTTTATCCTTATACGGAGACAAACATATAATCGGTACGGATGTAACGCAATGATTCAAAGGATTTTCTTCTCATCCATTTTATGTAGGTCTTGGCTAGAAGGATCAGTATGGGACTTGCTCACGAACGGGAACCCCCTGAGGATCCTTCGAAAGTAAGTATAGTATTCGAAGGTAAAAAGAAAAGAATGAGCTAACCATTTGTATACAGTACAGCACAGCTTCCTAACTTTTTGTCCAAATATTCCAACCCCGCTTGTTTGAAAAGCAAAGTTAAGTTGGGCCAAGTTGTTGTAATGTAATGTGTGTCGAAGGAAGGAAGCAGTATAAGGGGGCCTACCTATCCAAGTCTCACTTTCTTGAGAAAAACCCAACCCGATTTCAATTTCAATACTGAAAAAGTTGCCCTTTTCTATACCAACCCGGTTCTATAACTTCTTTTCTTCCATTGTGCACCATAGTGTGGTTGACTACTCGTTTATAAATTTTCTGTTGTTGGCAGCCACACGCAAGCAACATACATATTTGCAAACTCTGCACATAGAAAGGACGCTTACTTGTTGGGTTCATTTAAAAAATGTATGGAAATTTTCTGTGGGAAAGAAAGTTTTACTTCAAAACATCCGGATCCGTTTCTGCTTGCATAATATGCTTTCTCCACCTTTTTTTGAAATTCAGATCCAGCCACCCGGTTTTGTGATGTACTGTGTTGCCAACTGACTATTTTAGTACCGGATTGGCATAAGTTGCTAGTCTGTTTATATATAATAACGGTAAATTTAATGCCGACACAGCAATTTCAACGTGGTGAAAGCTGGCTAAATCCAGATAGAATGTGAATGAGCTAAGTGCACTTTGGAGAGGGAAGAACAATAGAGAAAACTATTGGAGTAGAATAATGGAGCTGAAATTAGATCAGTCAAATAAACAATAGACGAAGTATCAATATCCGAAACTTTGAGTAACTCAGAATTCTTGTTGTAGGCAATCGCAGAAGTCAATACGCAGGTGGCAATCCTCAGAGATTTACTTATTCACATTGGACAATCAAGGGATGGACCTGAAATGAGGGAAAAGATTCGAAGAATACGAAGACAAAGCATTGAAGCATGCCGCCACGCTGTTCAAATGATTCTCAACCAAATTCACAAGTAAGTTATTTTCTTCCCTGGAATTTTGCAGTGTATTTCAGTGTATGTGCAGGAATGGATAGAGCTGTAGCTATGTTCCTATCATTCACTCTTGGCTGCCTCTCATTTTCCTTGGAGATCAACTTCAAATCCCAAATTGCACGTCAGACCTGTCTACATCTGCATAGGTACCTCTAGCTAAACCAACCCAGTACAACCACCCAGGTAGTTCGTAACTCAGTCACTTAGTCAATCAGTTACGCCAACCAATGAAACCCTGATCAGCAACTATTACAAGGGTTTTATTTGATTGAGATGATGAAGGTGGGTGGTAATGGGATGGGCTGTGGAATGGGGCGTCGGAGTTTGGTCCCAGTAGAGTGTTCTTGAGGAGCTCATGGGAAATCAAGGTTTCGCCACTTTTCAGCAAAAGTACCACGTCCACTCATAAACTTCATCTCGAAGCCAATGCCACTTGAGGATGACTGTAGACTCATCATAAAACTAGGAACCAATCCAAGCCACGCACGCACCAATACTTACTTGTTCACGTCTCCCAATACTTATTGGGGTAAAATGTTAGTAAATGTTGGCCGAGGAGGAGGATGATGATTATATATTGTCTATACAAGGCCAAGGCATTGGAAATATTAACAGATTGGAACAACCACGTTCCCATTCCCAGTTGGACTAAAGTTAAAGGAAAAGTAGAAAGGAAAGGATTTTGAAGGGAGGAGATGAGTGAGAGGAGGAAGAAGAAGTCTTTAAAACGGCCGAGCCTGATGTTGGTCTCAGCTTTCGCATTAAACTCAGTTGGGTAGAAATATTTGGTAGAGAATTGAGCTCGACTTGATGGGCACATATAATAATAACTGCCGACGAAATGAGCTAGAGATCCTTTTACGTTACCCATCCAATTCAGGTACTTTATATGCCCCAACCTTACTCTGGCTTGACTTGAATCTGTTTGTTAGAAGTTGGTGGAGTGGCCGGGGAAAGCAAACCAAAGTGAAAGCAGTATTGTTTGGTCAAATGTGAGTCGAGTGCAGGGGGGAAAGTTGGTTTGGTACCCGTCATCCGCCGGGTTCAGTGATGACGGTAATTGTGGTTTGGTGGATGGAGTAAAATCATAACTAAATCTATAGAAATAGTTTCAGAGCCAGGATGAGTTAGTTGTTGATGTATGTGGAGATGGATCCGTGTGCGGAAAGCTTAATAACTTTGAACCTCTATCCAATCCTTATAAGTTTGGAAATGCTAGAGGAGTTTGCTAAGTAATAAAATGGTATACTGATACTCTTTCCTTCTTTGCTTACAGTGACATTGCTGATGGGATTCCAATGGATTTCTCTCCACAGCTGGTTCTTCTCTTTTTCTGTACTCAGCTGTTATTAAAAGAGTTAAGAAAATGCAAACGACTGGTGATAAAATTGCCAATGAATATGGATGGCTATTACGGTGAGTCAAGTTCAATCCGGGGTTCAAGTTTTGTGTTACGGATATGGCGAGGAAAGCCATGGCAAGAGAGGAAGAGGATGACGTGCAAAAGCAAACCGGTGCAGTTTAGTTTGGACATTTATTTTATTTCCTGACACAAAAATCCTTATCCGAGATTTGAGCAGAGAAAGCAAGGAGAGACGTTTATTGAGGAAAAAGAAAATAAACACCTTTGCCTCGCTGTATTGATCTTGCAAAGTTTTCCATTAATGCCTTTTTCCCTTCTCCTAACTGAAGGAAACCCTTTTCAACAAAATGCTGAAAATACACTTTCCTATCACTTTTCTCTTTTTTTTTGCCAAACATAGCAAAACTATCCAGTCAGCCAACGAGGATAGGGGAAACACTGGGAAAACTAAACGTATCCTAGGTTCTCTATCGTAGACAAGTTAAAAAAACCATTTCGCACCTGGAGGCAGTCCAATTTTATTTTCTTTACAAAACTCGTTCAACTAACCGTCCTTCCATCATCTGATTGTCTTGTTCAAATGGCTGAGTTGTAAATTAAATTTCACTTGAAACTATTTCCGATTGAAGAAGGCAGTGGTGCGGCTTTTTTGCCTAACTAACTGTCAATTTGCATTCAAGATTGACATGACGGAATCTCCGTCTCAAATTGCGAGAACCGAATCTCAATTCCAGTCTCATCCATTGTGACCAACCATCCATCGGGCATTTGTAACTCCATCACTTTCTTATTTAAATTCCTATCCAATTGAGAGACTTGCAGATTCCTTTTCAAGATTTACTGTCTCCAGATAGAAATCCAGAGTTTATTGACTATTATAAAAGTTCAAATTGAATTGCCTTTTTTTATTAGATTTTTCTTTTAGTTCCCTCAACCCCGTAGGTAGGGATTGGAGTACAAAGTTATTTCATTTTTCATGTATTTTGAACTTTGCAGAAAGTCGACCTGGACCCGGACCACCCAACTTTGCTGGAGTTCTTTCGCAAATCATACTCTGTCGGCAGATAAATCCAGATTTTAACCAAGAAGAATTGTGTTCTATAGACAAGGATACAAATGAAATATCCAGCTTACTGGATGACTTACAGGAATTTATGCCCATGAATGAAAATTCTCAAGTGGAAGGTTACAGTTATGAAGAAGTATTTGGGAGGAGGTCGAGGCGAAGGAGAAATTCTTGGTGTGATTTTGAAGCTTTTTGTTGCATCTCCAAATCTCGTCGTCTCTCTGGAGTCTGATTTGATGTGATGGAGAAAATAGCAATAATTGGAACTGAACATATTCTTTCACCACCAAATAGAGATTCATATACGGCTGCAGCAATAATCACAACGATCAAACATATGTATAAACATAATTTGCTTTTTTGTTATACCCCTTGACATATATCTACTATACATGATATACTACTCAATCCTTAAAATAAATAAAAGAAACTTATCACAACTGTCATTCTTTTACGGGCGGCGCAAAGTGGTTTTATTAAAGAGCTTTTCTTCAGCCTGATGTGCCGTCGACTTGGTGTCGCATAAATCTTGGCAACTTCTATTTTTAAAAGGAAAATCGTTGGAAAATCGGATTCATCCTTTCCTAGCAAACAAATCGTCAATCGATTCACCAGTTAAATACGTAGGAATATTCGTATTCAATGCAATCCGCTTAATTCTAAAATTACTCCATTTATCCCAGTATTACGCATATTTTTCCATAAGTTATTTGATTTGGTCGATTTAGGAAGATTTGAAAGATTCATCAAAGACGTTGAATTAAGTAGAATGTGTCGAGTTCGTTCAGAGAAAAAGTGATTACTTCTTCTAGTGGGCTTGAGAATCCACACAGATAGAGGGAATTTGCATCAAGAAGAAAACTTTGGTCTCCAGAGGCAGAGAGAAACTGAGAAACTCTTTTTATGAAGCCACAGACACAGGACTTAATTTCCTCAAACCTTATTCTTCTAGGATTACAAAGTTCCAGATTCCGAGCAATTTACCAAACTTCAGCCATCATCTTATTTTATCCTTTTTGCAACTAAATGCAAAAACATTCAAAGACTGAGCAAGTATATATTTGCCTGCTTTCACTCTGCATAGTCAGCAGGCTGCAATAAATTACATATCCTGTCCCCACCAAAAAAAGTATGCTGAATTTTTTGTAGCTTATAAACCACTTACGCATGTAGTTTTGATCAATTTTCTATTCTGAGGAATAATGAGATTGACCTGAAATACCATAATCTCTATTTCTTATATACAGCTTAGGGTACCAATGTTTTTGTGATTTTAATATTCATCTTTTGTTATCATTACCGGGATTGATAGTTAAACTTAATATTTTCCCAAAGCGGTTAAAAATCATAAAAATTAGTACTCTGGTGCATGACTAATGAACATGGACGAGCCCTTTTTGTGAGCAATTCACAAATTACAAACCATTATGACCATAACTATTCATTTTACAAATAGCAAATCTTTTATTTTCATTTACTTTGAGGGCCAATGCGGAGCTTAGTTGTAATTAATTTACAACAAAACAAAGCATTCAAAAGAAAATTGGAATCGCAAGAAAGCCTTGAAGTGGAAATAAAATGCAACAAAAAGCATTAAAATTGTCAACGCTATAAAGACCCAAATGCTTTTAAGGCTTCACAATCAGTTTCAAAGGCACAAACCTCTTTGTTTAGATTATTTAATTTGCAAATAAAATTTTGGATGTTATAAAAGAGACTGTTTTGCAAAAGACTGCCTGAAGACAGATATGCAAAAAATGAAGACAGGAAGTTGAAATCTACATGACGCAATATCAGAGTTTTATCCAAACTAGCAAGTAGAGTAGTAGAGACTACTAGTAGACACGTACATAATATTTTACAATCAGGAGCTACGAGGAGCAGCGTTTAGTTGATTGTGAATCGATTCAAACGATATTTTCACTTGGCTACGCTTTCTCTACGCACAAATACAACGTACGAAACTAAATATGTGGAGGTGGTCTTTGACGACCATTGCAATTTGCAACTACTAAAAGCTCAGCCAAGTGGGTCATCTAAGTCATTCATGTTCAACCATGCATATGCGTACCGACCCTTTGAGACCTTGGCATGCTGATTTCTTTGTCCATTCATTTTGGACTCTAACTGAACATGATTTCGCCGGAAATTCACAATTTCTGAGCTTTGATGTGAACAGTCAAACAAGACAAGGAAGGAGCAATGACTTGGAGCCCTATTATTATTATTGAATAGTTACTTCATCACATTCGCTTTACATAATACTGCTTCAAATTACAAGGTGACATGCTTTCAAATTCCTAATTCAGGAATGTGACTGCTGAACTAAGAGCGTGACTTTCTTATACTAAAGTTTTACATGCAAACATGCCCGTTAGAAACTTAAGCATTTTATGATACCCACACAATTATATTAATAACCAAATACATAATACAATACCAAGAATACAATTACTTATAGCTTTATTGCACAAAGAACAAAACTTGATGCATTAAATCATTAAAACCGCTTTAATAAAAAAGAGATTTCCATAATTGCAAATTTATTTATTGTTAGTAGTGTGAGACATTATTTTCTAAAAAATTTAGATCGGCACCTTCCCAGGTTGGCCTGGCCTCATAGTCCGAATTGTAATTTCATATTATTCCATTTGCATTCCAAGGATGAAATTTGAAAATGGGTTCGGTTACCTCCATCTGTCTTTTAGTTGAAGACATGTCTTAATAATTGACCTCCACACGAAGTAAATAACTAACAACTTCAATAGTTATATAATAGTTATAGCATCAGTAGTTTAATTTTATACCGCACTAAGCAGTTAATCAATAACCGCACTAAGCAGTTAACCAATAACCGCACTAAGCAGTATATTTAATCAAATATAAATACAACAAAATGATGAAAATGACACTAAAATTGAGGGGTGCTCCGTCGAGTGATGAGTTTCGCTGTAGTCCACAAGTTGAATAGGATGTAGAATGGTATTTACAGCAACCCAATAAAAAACGAATGAAGTAAATACTTTGCTAACTTAGTTTTATACACCAAGCAGGAATCAACCTCAACACTAATTTTTATTAATTATAATCGTACAATTAATTAAACTGTAATTATCAACAGAGACTAATGCTATAATTTTATTTGTAGCATTTTAATTCTGGTCATTTCTATCTGTTGGGATCTCCCGTCGTGGTTGTTTCCTGCGTCGGTTGGAAGTTTTGTTTATTTGTTTGTTTGTTTGTATGAGAAGATAAGCTGGTATTCAGTAAATTTAATAGTTTTTAAATATTAAACAATTTTAACATAAAGCTTGGTTAGCAAAGTAAATTTATTTTGGGACCAATAAAACTGAATTTTGAAGAGGAGGCAGTGGATTTGCGGACGGCAGTGCTTGGGGATGGAGGACATGGTGGTGTTGGTGGTTATCGTAGTGGATAGGAGGACATGGTTCAAAATTTGTTATCCAAACACAACCCCCATCTCCCCGCTTCGTTCTGTATTGCCTAACTTGTCACTATTGTAACGGTTTCCGGGTTGAATGACAATTATTTCGCATCTCTGGTTCTATAACGTACGAAGCTGGGAATGGTCTTAAAATGACGGACTTAATCCTGGGTAAAAACATTTTTTTATTCCAACAGCTCAATTATAATACTATGCAGGAATATGTTGAATTTTTATCGTCATGGAAATAAAAAAAATAAATTTTGATTTCTAAAATGTCGCAAGTGATATATTTAATTAAAACCTATTCCATGGGTTGAGGTGGATTATATGGAGGTTCGGGGATATCATGGGAAGTTGAGGCGAAGTAGATGTCTGGTGTCGGAATTTGAAGGGATGCTATTTGCTGTGCATCGGCTTCATTATCTGTGTATGTGCATTCTCTATAATGTAATAAAAGACCACAGTTGTTAAAAGTGTTCATATTGAAAAAAATTGTCTCGTACTATAATTTATGAAACGCTAACCTTGCTGGATGTTCTCTTTTTCTACATCTGGGGCATTTCTTTTTTCTGTAATTCCATAATCAAACATAAACGCTATCCATGAATATTTTGCAATAAATATGTATTTTGTAATAATTTGTATTAAATATTATTATTATTATTACATATAATTTTATATATTATTATTATATTATATTATTATACCTTTTCTGCTTCCTCCAACATTCCCACGACCAATAGATCCTCCACGAAATCCACTCGACTTCGGTGACCAACTAATTCTCTATCACCTGTAGCTCCCCCTCGAAAAGGGGTAGAAGTTTCATTGGAGTTTATGAGATTTGAAAAATTCCATGCAAAAAACCAAATGTCGCAGAGTAACAAAGGACAGACGTTTGGAACATGTTATTACGATAGTCAGTGAGATGTTGAAGAAACCATTGGAAAATTTCCATTTATTTGAAAGCGTTACAAGGAGGTTAAATAGAAGTTTGATTCAGTCAACCTTTAGATTTATGCAGCTAAAAAAAATAGTACACTACTACAAAACATGTCGCGTGACGGGTGAATTGTAATAATTGTTAAGTAAAATATGTTGTCATGAAGTGTACTTGCTGGGGAATTTCTGTACCTTCCAAGAAATGTAAATTGTAATTTACCATGAGATTCTTAGATTATGTGATGCTGTCACTGTCTTGTAAATGATATAGTCTATGCTTTTAATAGTAAAGCCTATTGATTGTAACTCCGTCATGTGTCAAGTTGTTGGTCTCTTTAACTGAATGAGGAGTTAGTTCGGGTAGATCTAAATTGCCGTCATTAAAAAAACAGATTCCGTTTATTTTTTGCAAGTGACGGCCTCAGCTAGTTTTCACCCTTTGATAAGGTAAATCAGAGTATCAGGATACGGTGCAAGCTGTGGATGCCAATTGCTTTCTATGATCAAGAAGGAATTTAGCCCGCTTTTGCATCGCCTTGGCATAAACTTCTCTTTTAAATCGTCCACCTGTGATTGGGAGTCTGCAATAAAAAATTCAACAACTTTAAAACTCAACAAGATACTCACCTCTCTGATTGTTCTATTCTTTGAAAATTCTAGCACCCTCATCCGTCTTAAAGATGAAATTAATATAACTTACGTATCAAATCCAGGTTTGAGTTTTATGGAAAACACAGCAACAACAGGACGGTGATCGGAGACTTTAAGTTGAGGAACTGATTCATATTTCAGACAAGTGGAAATTGGAAATCCATTTTTCTCCGTGAAGCATTTATACATAATCCGATCAGTGTAGGCTGGAGCACGTCTCTTTGCAGAGGAGTCGAAATTGTCTGTTCCAATGTCATATTTATAGGTGGGTCTAAAAATAAATCAGTGTTATTAAATTGAGCTGTAAGGCACTTTCTGGCACATGCGGCAAATAGTATCAACGTTATTAGGCTATTACTCCTTCGTTTTGTAATTTTAAAGCATATAATGACTAAGTATCTCTGCAAGTTACTGCTTGAGATGTCTGCAAAAGTTGGACGCTAATAAAATTGCCTAATTAATCATCATCAAGGAGGATTCATCACTGAAGTAATTAATATTAATTTGACACCGTTGACGGTAAGGACAAAAAATTATCATGAGACTTACCTAAAAGTGATGGCAGCCGCTTCAGAAAACCCTTTCAAAGTTTCGGGTAGGTTGGGGTTGGCTAATAGTTTATTCATTTGATCGTCCATCAATATTTTTTTAAGGTTGTTATTTTTAAGTTCTTCTAAAATTGTTTCCCTCCCGAGGCCCGAGATTCGAAAGTTGAGGTCACCTAAACCAAAGTATGAATGGCAAATGTATGATAATGTAATAAATCCAACCAAGAAACTTGTACCTGCAAGATAAACGGTGTCAAAATGATTCTTTTTTATTTCATGAGCCATCAAAATTTTGTTAAGTTCTTCCATCCTTTGAATTTCTCTGGAACTTTCTTCTCCTTTTGTAATACAGTTTAACATTTAGTTTGGCAAAATCTCGCATGGTACAATAAACCATTTTAGTTTACCTGCAGAAAGGTGAGCATTTATCAAAAGGATGTTGGTACCAAAGAGACCAAATCCAATCCCTACGGCTCCTTTGGTCTTAAATAACCGGCCAGATCGAACAGTATGGGAAGCGTCAAGGGGTTCTAAACCATTCAAATAAATTTATTTGATCGTCTGGAAGAGGTTCGCCAATAAAATGATAAAAGTTTTCACACTACTCGGCTACTTTATTTCTTCAAATCGCGACCACGTATGACATATTATTTGCATAGGTAGTACTCATAACCAGGCTTCATTTGTGCTCTTACTCAACCAATGACATGTCCATCTCGGAGCACTTTCTCATAAATATTCAAGACAAAGCTGGATACAGTGGATATAACTGCTAAATATTTGAAATCAACCTATCACTTTTTATGCCATTTCCATCCTCCTCTCAACTTTCACCTGTCTCTCGATGTCATTTCCTTTCTTTTCTTGCACTCATCAGGAAAACTTGGTAAAAATCCATCTAAAAGATTTATGGTTTTGCAGTTTTTCACAAACCACGGGTGAGATCAGACGCACCTGTGGTGTACCAGATAAGTTCTCGCCGCAGGAATATAGTAAGGTGCAACGTTCCAAAGGCAACGGAGTGAAAAAGGAGGAATCCAGGACCCAAGGATAACTGAAATAGTAATTCCGACTCATCTGGAGAAGGCCACGATTCTTGAATTGCTATGATGTGAATATCAATGCCATCATTTTTGAAAATGCTTTTCAATTGGTTATCACTCGGCAGTGGGAGAGAACCCCTGTTAAATACAAGTAATGCGGATCGACATGGTTTTTTTGACAGATTGAAATGAATAAGGGAAAGTTGTCTCTTACATGTTCCAAGTTGTTATTTGCAGTACGGCTTCTTTCCTTGGAAAGTTTTTTATTAGCTCGGATGATCCTAAAAGTGGTCCTTTTATTTGCATGGTAGGTAAATGCACACAAGGGGAAGATGCTGTGCTATCTTCAGAGGAAGAACTTACAAGGCTACCACTGTTTTTAAGAATATTGTTCAAATGCTGAGGTTTTTTAGGAGGGGATTCCATTTTATTAAGCATGTCACGGTTTAATATATTTAAGGTAATAATGTAGGCTTGGTAAAAACAATTACTCTGAAAACTACAAAATACTGACGAGTTAGTAGTTTTTGTGAACCTTGAGGAGAAAGTAAATTGTTTGCACAATGTCATGTGCCGACACATATGTGTTACATTGCTAGCGTTATAGTAAGTGTGAAAGGGGTGAAGACAGTCCGTTTGTTTTTCTCTAGTTTCCATGACAATCATAAATCGAATTTAATCACAATAGGTTGTCAATACATGCCTCAGTATTATTACATGCTGAACAGGATTATTTGACAAGTTTATAAAATACCTTTTGTCAGTGGATCACTTTATAGTGGAAAGAATATTAAGAGCAGTAAATTATGGTGTGTAATATAAGTAGTTTAAGCTCCTGAAACTCATTTGGAAATTCATTTTATTTCAAAATTTTCACACTCTTCAAAAACTTTAATTTATAACTTTCTCCCACTTTCTAGACTGTCTATTGCCAAATTTGTTGTAGCATTTCTCCAATTGTTAAATGCATTATCAATCGATTCAAATTTTGTTGTGTAAAACTTGTACATAGACTCATAATTTTTAAGGAGAGGAGGCTCATTTAAGGATTTTGCATGCCTCCTTTTCCGGGTAGTTCGGAAACTGCTCCTTGTTCTGCAGAAAGTATCCCCCGAATTCTCGGAGCTACCACAGCAGTCATCTGCTGTCCAAAGTTGGAGTCTCATTCCAAAAATGAGGTTACAGTTTACGATGTTAGATTTCATGCTGAACACATCTTGACGAACGTGGGTAAGAGAATCTCCCGTGTCGCAAAGAACTCGGGCTAAAGTTGTCTTCTTTATTTCTTGTATTTGGATTTTACTGTATCCTTCTTCATTTTCATACCAAAATCTGGTAGAAGAATTACGTTCATATTATTTTTCTACCTAAGAAATTTCTTGTAATTAAGATTACTTACCTATCACCATCTCTTAATCTCCTAAATTGATCGAGTAACAAGCAACGAAAGGTTGGACCTACACGAGCATCTTCCGACGAGGGTTGTTCAGCGATGCCTCCAACCCATAGATCAATATTATTGACATGTCCATAAACTTGATGTAACTTATTTCTTAGCTCGCGGTCAGGTATTTCTATCTGAAATTGGATTTTAAATAAAAACACTTCAACAATGAGTACTCACAAATTAGCTTGATGACAATAAACCACCTTAAGATCTTCAAAACTATTAGCTTTACTCAGTCCACAGTAAACTCTGTACTCATTGTAGGATGGCAGCCCATGATCTCGACTTCGTTGAATGTTCATTGAAGCCAAATCCAATGCCACCAAATGTGCATGACCAAAGAGATCATTGGTCAAGTGAGAATTAAGAAATTCTGTAGATTTCTATAGTATTTGTGGATGAATAATTGTTAGCAAATGTAGCTTGAAATGTAGCCTGTTATACAAGACAACCAAACTAGAATAACCTTTAATTTTGCAGGTGTATCAAAAAGTCCTCTCATAAGTGGATCCACTCCACCTTCCTCCACTAATCGCCACGGAGCAAAGAAAGCCTGGCGTAGAGGAATGTCTCCTTCTCGAATTGTTTGAAAATTTTCATCTAATCGTCTTAGTGTGGGATTTATTAGTGTGTGACCGAATCTGGGAAAAGCATAGAAAAGGAAACACTCATTATTTTGCAGGATTACATGATATTGAGACACTATAGTTCAACTTTCTCCACGCAATTGAACCGTGCCAGTAAATCCTGTCTGTAATCTTGCTCATTCTCCTCAAATTGAAAGTGAGGAGGAAAAATTCTCACAATACATCAAACCAACCTCATTGCGGCTGTTGCGAAGGATGCAGTGATGGTGGGATTAATTCGGGGATTATAACCATTATACGGGCCCAATTCTGCCATTACCCAGTTCCCCCACAATCTTTGGGAGCCATTCGACGTAAGATATCTGCAAAAAATCAAACCGAACGCGGTGAATGATGACTTGTGATGAAATACAGCAAATACTACAATATTTGTAAATGACAGACATACATGTTGCATTTGAGCTCCGACAATTTTTCGCGTTTCTTGAAACACAATTTCATCACTCCATCCAGGATTTAAATGTCGAAGTTGTCTCGCAAGGTTGTTGTGTTGTCGGAACCAAATTGTGTGCATGGCTAAAAGTCCAACTTGTTCATTGGCCCGGATATCACCACCGAGAAAGCATGGCACATCTGACATCCTGAAACAAGTATAATTTCTGTCACTACCACTCATCAAAGCTGATGCGTAATTAAATTCAAGTTGAAAGACATGTTCTTGTCACTACCTAAAGTTTCTTCTACAATCAACGAAATTATCATCAGTGGCGAATGGCATAAGTGGTTTGTCGGGGTACATGAATATTCCATTTCTCAAATAGATTGGTTCCGTTGAACTTCGTAGTGTCCTCAACTCTTCTTCTGATGAGCCATATACCTCAAGTGGGAAAGAGAAAGGCGAGAAATAATTAAATGCGTTGTTTTAATTTTGAGCTATCTCGCCAGTAATAGAATTCTAATGTCCAATAAGTAACTCTCCTGATACCATGTCACAAATAATAGCCAGTCACTCTCATACCTGTGACGCATCAATATATGACGTGAGCTGATTAATCTGCTCTCGTTGTTGGATGTTATCAAATAAAATTGAAGTCACTCCAGATCCGCAAACACCCGCACTTCTTGTTAGTTCCATACATTTCCGAGTTCTTATCCGGAGGTCACCTACTGGAGCTTGCATGGGGAAGCAAGGCGCCACATTTTCACACGTCCTATGGCCACAGATCAATTTTCACGATAAGCACTCAAATCTATTAAGCTTGGTGGGCAACCAACATTAATTTAAAACCTTCGACAGCTAACTCGTTCTCCAAATGATTCTATGCTCAAGGAAGGAAGTGCATGATCCAAGTCATGGTCTGTATTTGGAAGGAAATTGCATTAGTTCTTTCCACATCAGAGTAAACAAAGGGATCAATATCTTTCCAATCACAATGACAGCAAAAAAAATATTCGGTTAGGAAACCGCAGAACGTCAACAGACCTATGAACTGACCCCACTGCATGATCATCGACGTGTAGTTGAAGTCTGGACTAATTGACTCTGTCGTAATAATCTTGTTTGTATACGACTCGTGCGTATGGAAGGCTGTAGCCATTGTACTGAGTATTGGGTGTCCAACCTGATGATGAGTGTGGTTGAAAACCAATTTGATTTGTTTTGAGAGTCGAGTTATATAAACCAAAGAAAGGAGAGTAGCCGTGACATATACCTTTGGGTAAATTGAATCCATTTTCATATTGAGCTGTGAGTAGTCGTTGAAAAGGCGTGTAACTCGCTCCCCACATGGAATTATTGGGATTATTACACGTTCCATCAATCGTTCTATACTTTCTATTGAAACATTTGTTCTGACTACATTCAACTTTTGGTCTCCGATGAGAAATGCAAACCAGAGAGCCGTCCAAGCGTTTCAAGTTGCGAAGTGGTGAGAAGATCATCATAAGAGAAATCCTCTAAACCATGCAAAAAACAAAAGATATAAAATTTTGCAAAAATTAAAATTCGTGCAAACATTGGTTAGTGACTCACTGCTCACATTGACACGCATCCCTTTCTCCAACTGGGTCTTGATGATACTCAAAGCTCGCTCATATATTTCCGCAGGGCGAGCAATGAATCTTCCTTCCCCACGTGGAAACCTTGTCAGCCTCAACAAATCGTGGGGGCTTAGTAAATCTGAAATGGTGAAAAAAGCTCAAGATATCAAATGTAATTTGATATGATGCATCCTTCTGTGGCTTACCATTCTTTGATGTGTCAAAGAGAATACGCATCGTTTCATTTTCCGCACTCTCGACTTCATATCTGGCTTGGTTATATGCGTCAAAAATGACGTCCCTATCAGCAGTCTCTTCTGGACGAACGTAGAGATGATTTCTATCAATCACAATTTGGTTGGCGGATATGAAACCGTGATCATTGAAAGCGGAGCAAATATATGTTCCTGAAAATAATGGGTTTTTGAAAATCAATTTCCGTTAACACCAAATAGTTTTGACATTTGGACAATATTTTGTCTTACCTTTATCCGCATCTGGATCAAATTCATTAATGATTAGAGTTCCACTGGGTAGGATGGATACTCTCAAGGTTTCAACTACGGTAAGTCGCTCCTTTCTCCAGATAATGGAAGGCTTTGGATTGCCACTTGCAGAACAAGGAAGTTGTACTTGAATTCCTGGCCAAAGTCTGAAACAATAAGAAACAAAAAAGATTCTTGTTTATTGTCCATCAGTGTTTCATTTTATTGGATGGATGAGTGAGTAGATTTTGAGATATGATGTGTCTGATTTTTGCCAGTCACTTTCTCCAACGCAATCCTTTGCTGTTAAATCACTGTACTGTGAAATTGGGTTAAGTTGAGCTGAGCTAAGCTTCTGTGGAGAAAGAAAATTTCCACTTGACTAAAATTACCTGACGGATGTGAGATTGGTGAGATTGTGATTAAATACGGGGATGGATCCACTGAGCGTTTTTATGGTTATAGTTGTCTCAATCGAGCCTCCAGTGTTAGTGGCGACACAACTACGTCATAAATTATGAAGGTGTTTATTACTTTATTAAAGATTGGTTGCCTCTTTTGTTGAGTCAGCTATTTTGTTTGTACCTATAGTCTCCATGCATGGCTTCAATTTGTACGGCATGGCGTGGCATTGTCAGCTCTAATAAACTTCCTGTAAGAGAAAAGCAATCCATTACAAAAGTTGAAGTTGAGTCTGTAATCTTATGGGATTGGATTGAATTGGTTTAATGCTTTTAGAAAAGTTATTGGTTTCAAATTTAACCCTTAGGGAATCCCTAAGTTAATGGATGGGATATAAAATTTCAAAGAATCCGACACGTGGAATTGGGTTACAGTTATTATTTCATGGTTCATTTTGCTCTACCTTCATTTGTAATTTGAACCCTTGGGTTATTCTCTAAACGTTGTCCATTATGAAACCTGCAACAGGAAGAAAATGCCCTGTTTGTGAGAACCAATGTGTTTAATGTCATGCCGTGTCATGTCATGTGAGACGTTATAAAGGATGATTTTCAAACCATGTAATCTTTGGGGTTGGAACGCCATTAGCTTCACACCGTAAAATCACACTTTCTCCAATTTCAACAATCCTCTGAGCTTCAGATGGTGTGATCGACCACGTAGGTGGGATGACGGAACCTAATTTGGATGAAAAATGAAAACAGTTTTTTGAGCTTTTCCTTTCTTTGTTTTTACTAGGCGTTTATTCCATCCTTATTCTCCTGTGAATATTTACTTCTTACCAAGAACCATAATTTGAGCCACGGCTGAGATGTTAGCAACGGAATTTAATGCTACGCATTTATACACTCCTTCCGACATCTTTCGTCACGTTTTTTATTACCAGACCGGTCTTGGAAATCTGGAATTTTAGTTCAACTTTTACGTCATGTCTTTCTAATGGCTAATTATTCATTTCATAAAATCGCAATCACGCACCTCTGTGTTTAAGTCTTCTAAAATTGGCTTTTCATTCATGAACCATTTTATGACGGGGTCAGGTAGTCCTGAAGCACTACAATTAAGAAGTAGTCGTTGTCCTTCGGAGAGAGTTTGATCCATTGGCATTTTAATGAAACGGGGTCGTTGTTGAGAACGATTTGGTGTGGTTTTGTACTCAAAAACATTTTCCTGACCAGCCGTATTGGCCAAGGCTCGTCTTGACTTAACGTTTCCCATTTCGCTTCTAGCAACGCACTCATAAGTTCCCAGGTCTTTGTCTTGAATGTTTTCAATCATCAGTGTCCCATCGGTCATGATGGAGTATCGAGGTGGAAGTTGGGTATTGATTTCAGTTGCTGTGTAGAATAAGTAAAACATTTCAATCGATTCCAGACAGAATAAATATTTAATGAGGAGAGGATCCTCGACAAAATGACCCAACATGGTTAGTGGTCAATGCAAGACGAGGTCAAGAGAGTAAAGTAAACTCACAATGAGGAAAGCTAAGTATCTCATCTCCATCCATAACAAAAGCAAATAAAAAAGGAAAAGAATTACTTGTTCCAAACCCAAACAACAATTGGAGAAGGTTCACCCTCGGCCTGGCATCGAAAATAAACTGTGTTTCCAAATTTCACCTCAATGTCCCTTGGCTCCTCCACAATTACAGGCTTTCCTTTTACAAATAAATGATAGGAAAAAATAAAAAAACAAGCATTTTCAAATAAACAAAGAAATGTGGTCTTGGTGTGATTATGGTGAAAGCAGACTTTTTTCATGAAGTAGAGAAAGTCTTAACGAGTGGTAATTTAATACCAAGGAAAATAATAGGAGCAGAATTAAAGAAATTCTAGCTGCAAACATAGAAGTTTGACGTACGGCAGTGGTGTTCACCCTTTTCCAGCATAAGGACAGCTTTCCCCTTCATATCCAAGGGTTCTTCACAAACCGCTGCGGCAAGAGTTTGGTTTTTGTGAGAAGCCAACATTTGAGCGAAACTCATCATCCCACAGTCACAAACTAGAGCATTTCCATCCAGTCTCCTACCAAGTTATGAATATAAAACAAAGTTAATTTGACATTTAACAAAGTTCCGTACATCAATTTGTCGCCATATTTATGGAAGTTAATGAGCTGCTGGCTTCTAGTGGCGTGAGATTAAATAAAGCATTGGTGCATAAATGCCAAAACTTACAGCCTTTGAACTTTCTCCAAATTATCAAAAGTACCAACAGAAATTTTTTGGATTTTGTTGTTTTGAAGAAATAGCCTTTCCAGTTTAGTCAAATGTTGGAACATTGTAGAATCCAGGGTGGAAATGTAGTTGTAATGCAAGTACCTGCAAAATTTATAATGAGACACTTCATTACCGTCTTAATACATCCCACATTATTCATCACAATGAAGCAGACTTCAAAAAGTACATAAATTAAACAAAGTCCGGTCTTATTTCTAAGCACATTCCCTTTTATTTGGACAATGAAGTAACTCACAATTGCTCTAAATTCAGCAAACCGGAAAACACGGATGAGTCCAAGTGCCTAATTCTGTTCTTGTAGATGTACCTGGAATCAAAATACAAAGCTTGATAAGCTGTGTTGCACATCTACAAAATTATTATGCTGTTGTAAACAAGAAGTTCTTCAACATGTAATATTTCAAAAACTTGTAGATGCATGAAAGGCTACATCATTATTATTTTCAAACTTTCTCCATTAATTTGATCCGCATGCGAGGTCACAAAGCACGAGTATTTTGTATTACAAACAAAAATTAGGAACGTACAGGTATTTTAATTCTCCAAGGCCATGGAAAGCTCCATTTTTCAGGTCAGTAATTTGGTTGTTGTTGAGAAGCCTAGAAAACGCAAAAAAACAATATGAGATAGAACCTTCCTTCTTTATAATCCGATCCAACTTCACTCACAGTGTGGTTAGCTGGGTCAGGTTCCGAAACTGCAACGGAGGAATATCTCGAATTCGATTAAACCGCAAGTCCCTAAGTAATAAATTAAAAAATAATAATTTTCTAAAATATTTTTTTTAGAAAATGAAAATTTCTGGAGCGCCTGTCAATTTGTCTGAACACTATTATCAAAAGTTTATAATGCTCCAGGTTTAAATATTTCAGTGTTTTTTAACAATGCATCATTGGACTTGAAGGAAATGGATGGGGTTCAACTTGGATATTGATGTGCTGTCAAAAATGGGACGAAGCAAAGTTTTGAGACAGTAGACGAAGAGGGATGTTACAAGTTTAGAAGAAAGTTAGAAAGCATCTTTTTATTTGAAGGAAATGAGAGATGACAGAACAAAATTATGGAAGATGAACATTCACGTGGGCGGAGAGAAGAAATAAGTTATGCTGTTCCTAATTGTAAACTTTTTGGAGTTGGATGATTTCTGTGTTTTACAGAAAAATCGGTACACATCAGAATGGTCAGCTAATTATCAAAAGGCACATTGCAAACATCTTGTGTGTTATCTTGCATGTCTAATATTCGGAATTTCTGGGCAAAAGGTTGGTATCTATTTTATATTCTTTCGAAAGTATTTGAATTCCAATTTTTGAAAATTAATTTGACGAAAAAAAAATGCAATGGTGAAAGCTACATATCCAAGAATTGCCGTGGAATACAGAAAAGCAAACAGATAGACGCATTATCAAAAGTAGGCGTCCTAGTTCAAATTCGCCAACTAATTTTAAAAATAAGTACAGGGTAAGAGACAATTGCACAAATTAGATACATACAAAAAACTTTACAGCTTTCACCAAATTCTCATTTCCTCCCACAATCATCTAGCATATGTGGGATTACATTGCATGCCTGGAGAAAATATCGAAAATCGGTTGTAATTAGTTTGATGAAGCTAATGGTTGTTTTTCTAGCAACCGGATGTGGCCTATAAAACAACACTTTAACCAGTTTTTCTAGCCTCCATCAAGACACGTCTCAATATGAATGTAATGAAAACGTGGAAAAAATCGAAAAAACGCGTCTAGTATGTTTACGAGAGAAAGCACGAAGAGGTCCAGACCCGTAGGTAAATTTATTGGACAAGCCTTCCTTTTACTTAACGTTGGTATTGCCAACTGGGTAATAATGGGAAAGTGATAAGACCCAAACCACTGAATGAGGATACTCATGAACAACCTATTCGTCCCATCGTAAAAAAGGCTTTTATGTTATTTGTTCAGTTGAACATCTGTTAAATTGGAGGAATTGCAATACGGTACAATTCTACTTTACCTCAGGCCTTCAATAGCAGAAATTGGAGTTATATAAGTCTGAAATCAATGAATATTGAGCAAAAAGGTAGGAGCAATAAAGCAATCCTCTTTTTTTATTCATAGGTGGACGGACAAGAGTACAAAGAGCATAAAATTTGAAGGGAATTGTTAAAATGGAAGGTAACTCAATAACCCCCTCTTCAACTATGACCACCATTTTTGCTGGTTGGTGTATTGAGGTAGAACATCATGGTTGGCATAAAAATCATCCATTCATGAAAACTACTTTTGTTGAACATTTCCTTCCACCTTGTTATCCACATTTTGACAAAAGTTTTCCACATAAATTGTTGGAAACTCAATTCACTCACCAGTTTGAGCACTAACGGTTTGCCATTCAAATCGCTTACACAGGTAGTTCAACTACCATAGTTGGAAATCATTTCTTTACCTTTGTTCATCTCATGTTTCACCAATCAAACAAGAACCTTCACGCCCTATTCCAATGCAACTTATTTTGCAGAAGAAAAGTGTACAAAGTTTTAACTTGTTCATGTTTTTATGCACATTAATGATCTAATTAACAGCAAATATACTTTTGCACTTACAGTATAGTAGTGTCGGAAGGGACATCAGGGATCTTTTCCAAATGGAGGAACATGCAGCGTACCGTAGTACGGAAACAAAGACATCTCGGCGGACAGGGCGTCGCTGAACCGGCAAAATTGAAGAAACTTAATCCAACTATGGCCACGGAAATATAAAACGAAATCGATGAGAACTTCATGTTGGTTCTGGCTGATCCTTCAATTTTGTTGTGTGTACCAATCCAGGATTTATTTTCTGGCAACCAAATCCAAATTGTGCCCGGTTTCAATCCGACGGAAACAAGGACACTGAAGAAAAATTTAACCGCTCACGATTCACTCAGCATTATTGTCTAGATTTAAACTATTGCTGTTGTGTTTTACTGCCAGCTACATTAGCAATTTCACTTTGCAGGAATTGATCTTCCACATGATCTTACATCATGCCTGACTATAAACAACACCACTTTCCTGATCTGAAATCCCATGTAACATGAGCATGACGCGATAAAATAACATGATGCCACACAATAAAGATTTTGTTGAAATGGGAATAAGGATTTAAGACAAGAAATAAATTTCGCCGACTTTGCACTACTGACTTACTACCCTCTACTTGAGCTGGAAGAATCGTGGTTTTCAAGCAGGGCATGCAATCCCTTATCTTTATTTGTATACGTGCTTCATCCTATGGCTAAAAGGCATTTTACTTTAACATGTTCATCCCATCTGCTTCTGTGTGTTTAGTACATCTCTTGTAGAATTATGCTTACGAGTTGTCAGAGCATTACTTATACAGGAGTATTGGAGTACATGCAATAATTTCGAGAACAAATGAAATAATACGGTTATAGTTAATGTTAATCATATTCATCCTTCCAGCCGGCAAAGATTTCGTCTCACATTCTGTACATAGGAAGTCATCCATCTCAAGACAAGTTACGCCACATTAGGCAATGACCTGAAACGGAGATCATAAGTAATAGGCAACTGGGGTGATAAGTCTAAGAAGAAATTTCATTACTAACTTATACAATGGTAGACGAACATATTTCGTCAATCTCAGGCTGGACAAACTCCAGCCTCAGTAATGTACAGGAAGTCTACGCCTTCTTCCAATTTAAAGAGAATGTTTGACTATGGTTCTCCATTTTCAACAAACCTCAAGCACGTAAAGTGCTTGCTCAAGGAAATAAATCTCATCAACTTCCAAAGCAGAGGCTTCGCAATCAGCAAATTCCTACCCGAATCCAGTCCCACTTGAAATGAGATGGATTGGAATAAATGCGAATGCAACGGGATCTGGATGATATCTCAGACGTATTTCTCATCTTTTTCGTACTAATTGGAAACAAGAAACTAAGGATTGCAATGTTTCTTTTTTAAGGCAAAACATCGTGGTGATATACCCACAAATTAGTTACTACAACCCATTCTAGTCAACGATTGCTTTAATTTCTTGCGTATTTCAAATTCAAGCTTACTCGGTATAAAATGGAGAAATGTAGAATTTCGCAAATCAAGGAATGTTCACACTGCTACCTCTCCGATGACTGAAACAACTAAAATTGCAAAATCAAGACATCTTAAATTACAAATCATCGAAAAACTCGGTTGACTAGTTGCTACTTAGTGAACAGATGATGATATAACGTAAAATACAGATACCCTAGTACCACCCTTTCAGCTAGGAATGTGATGTATGGGACTAATAGGACAGACTGGATGGAGGCAATAAATCTTGCAAGGGGCACTTGACTCATGTATTATTACGTTACGCTGTCGGATACATTAGATGGTAGTTAATTCCATAATGGAATTCTCATAATTTATTGATTGCAACTCACTGGAAACAATCTCAATTTGGTGGGCTGGAACGAAAAAGTAGTGAAGGATGGAGAAGAGAAGATGGAAAGAAAATGGATAAGAAAGAGAATACCAGACGAAAAGAACATGATTCTACTTTCTTATTTTACTTGAACTCGTCCCACAAACTTCTCTGGAGAGTGTCACTATATTGTAGGATGTACTAGTTTATATCCTACCACTGAATGGACTCTGGAGTGGCTCGGATCCATTATCAACGACAGAACAGAACACTGAGAACCGCTACTTGGCGTTCCATTTGCGACTTTTATCGATTTTGCCAGTTAGAGTTAAATTTAGTTTAGTTTTATCCATCAAGTCGTAGACAACAAGGTCGGGAATTATGAGTGTGGGACTGGAGATGAATTTGGATAAAAGATGTGCGCATTATAACAACGCTTATTCAGTTCCAATCTCAATGTCGGCATCAAGTAGCTCAAGCCGAGAGCAGTTGAAGAGTAAGAAATTGGTATTCGTGATTCTGACAGATTCTAGGGTTCGTTAATAAGACAGCGCTTCGTGTTCATCTGGATTCGTTGGAAATGAACCCTGGAGAGGAATATCTAGCGAAACTTAATGAATGAGGGATTATTTTTGCAGCCGTATCAGAGTAGTAAAACTGACACAATAATGATAAACTTTTGCTTGAGCGAGCAGATTTCATTATTAAATGCCACCCGCTGGATGATAATTATCTACACTTTATCTGCAAGGTGACATTTTGCGAATCAATGGTCAGGAAAGGAGAAGTATCTTCCTTGGCATGGTTGAAATGACAAAGATCAAGGATGACGGGTATGAAAAAGAATGAATCTCAAAAGTGCCATGGCCATTCCCGACCTTATCTTGAGATGAGATGTTCATGGATTGGTAACCAGATGTAATTTGTAAATAGGCCAATATCTTCCTGTCTAAACTATTTTTAATGAACATTTTGCTAATATCTACTAATGACAGTAGGCTATTTGCCAAAATGGAAACATTTGGTTATAAAAACCATTAATCAAAATGTTTTTGGCAGTTTTCAACCAAACTATTAAGTTCAGTAAATGAAAGTTTATTAAACGCCCACTTCAGAGAAAATTTTCAAATAAGAAACAATCTCTGACATACTTGTCTTGAGAAGTCGATTGAAGAAGCAAATGACAGTACATCTGTGCCCCAACGAATTGTGGTTTTTTCCTTGAAGTCATCGTCATGCTCTCGTAAAATTCTAATTTAAACTTTCCTAAATGTTTCGGTGTTGACTGTGTTGGTTATGTAAGAGAAAAGGCTACAACAGAGCCAACACTTAATGTAGACAAATGTTGTCACTAAGTGTACTGGCCATAAAAGGTTGCAATGTTCTCTCCGAAAAAAGTATTTGGCTTAGTTTTCTCGTTAACTTTGGAGCGGTGGGGTAAAGTCGTGTTACAGAACTGGACGACAAGGTCGGTAGAAGGGAACCTATTGCATTATAGATCTGTAAGAATTCCTAGGAGTATCACAAAGAGGCAATTTATTGGAAAATGAGCATGTTTACTTGGAGCAACTACTACTACACAGAAATTCCCCTCGGGTACCTGTGGACCGTGGAACTATCAAAAGTTTATGTGTGTCAACTGCAGACACAGCGTTTTGCAAGGGGAACATGATCAAAAACTTACAACATGCCATTACTTGGTTTACAATTTGACAGAATTCTGCCCGAGCTACTACATAGTTTGTTGGTTAGTGAAGTCTGGCTGGAATGATGGAAAGTGGTAACCTGGGATTTTTTACCATTTCACTCGGAAGTAAGGTAACGTGTCGGTAGAGGATTATTTTAGTGTTTTGTCACGTCCCTAAAGATATTTTATGGCCGGCAGTGCATCAGACATTCGTTTGGCTTAAATGAAGGTGTCGGTGACTCGACCACACGAATCTTTACAGACTGTTACAATGTAAAGAGCGAAAATTCCCTGTCCAATTTGACCTTCACTTCCTATTTTAGAACTTTGACATGAAACCCTGTTTTAAAACAGGCTGCCTTGACTATTACGAGCAATGCTTGGTTCCATTTTAGTACAGGAGACAATGCTAAAGCATACACATGATACAACCTTTCCTGCTTCCGTTATCCACCCAAATTTAAGATGATGGATTGAAGGAAAGTAGACATGGATGGATCCATACGCATTACTGTCTCAATAATGTTGCATCCAACCAAAATGGCAGGATGAAGAATTGACATATAGGAACAATCCATTCCATCAACGCCGTTCACATTTGCAAAAAACAAAAGAAAAACTCATGTCAACTCAATCTACATACATCAATTCACCCAACCATCCAGGTGTATTTGGCTGTACACCAAAAAAGAGCCTACCCCACAACAGAAGCGTCGACCTACTCAAGAAATACTTTCCTTCGTTATTTTTCTGGCATTTACTTTTGTGCAACGAACGAACCACCCATCCTAGCAATCCATCCAACTACTATTTGACTGACGCAGGGAAAGAAAGCAAGCACCCAGCCTACGACCACTTCTCTCCAGTTGTTCCACGCAGAGTTTTTCCCATGGACTGGATTCACTAAAGAAAATACATTTAAGGCAACGGATCCCAACTCACCGAGGCTCACTCACTTTCTCCTCACCCAACTCACCTGAACACAAACCCAGGGCAATCTTTCTTTCTGTGTTTGTCCTGGCATAAAAGAAAAGGAAAAGTCACCTCCAGCAATAAATATTTCAACTCCTGAAAAATTACTCCAGCCATCAATGTGGCTGAGAAATGTGAAGTTTGTGCCACCTCCATTTCAACGCCACGCCACGCCACCCTGTCTGCCTTGAATTTGTGAGACTAAAAAAAGTTTGAGGCATTCCCCACAGTTTACTGGGTGGGACTTGCAGAAGAGAATCGACGTGTTTCATATCAACTACTGTCAGTTTTTTAAGCTGTCGCAATTTGAAGCAATTTGTGACAAGTGACTGGAAAATTCGGTTTGATTCTGTTTTTTGCAAAATAATAATCCATGCATATTTGGGAAACAATTACTTTTCTTCAGTTCAGTTTCATTGCTTTTTGCCCTCCTTGATCTGGATTGGATGGGACTTCTTGTGAGACTGCTGAGCTGGTGCTAACAGAGTAAGTTAATTTGCTATAACTCAATTTTTGGCTATTTCCGACGATTCCTAACTGTGAGACAAATGTTATCTTGGCGTCATGCTTTATTATTATAAAAAACTGCATGACGTACGACGTACCTGAAAAAAACTGTCACGAACTGTCGCAAAAACAATGGCTGTCTCTTCTACTTTCTACGAGTAATTATACGACATTTATTGACTAGTTGGACAGTAGTGGACTCGACATGTGCTGTGACGACTTGTCATTTCCTTCACTTTTACGTCGTATTAGTGAAAACTAATTACTTTTCTCCNGTGGACTCGACATGTGCTGTGACGACTTGTCATTTCCTTCACTTTTACGTCGTATTAGTGAAAACTAATTACTTTTCTCCCTAATAAGTCAGTCTGTAATTGGGCGATGTAATTGGGGATATTAATTGGCTCAACTGGTATTATTTTTGCATTCATTTAATTTTCCTATTCCATCGAGATACACAACATTGTTAAGGCTTCTGAGCATAAACCTCAAGTTCGATGGTTTCCGTATTGCTTGCCGTCCTGTTGTGACCAAAACCGAACATAAATTGACTACGGGCATGTTGGGAAAGGAAGTAGAGCACCTTATGAAAGAAACAAAATAATTATCCAAATATTGGTAATTTGATCTTTGATCCCTGAGTTGAAGCTGAAAACAGGGAAGAGAATTATTACGGTTTATTATTCACTTTGACATTATTAGTTGTCAAGTCAAAATTTAGTTCCTTTGTCTGATCTCATTTCACCCAATCCTTTGACGGTGACAACTACTGTCCAACTTTACTATGATTGAAAAAGGAAATTGAGTGAAAACTGGATTCCTATTTGTGAACACTAAACACGTTCAGGAGCTTATCTTCAAATTCCAGGTACAAGATGAGATAGGATTTAGGCCAGAAATGTCCTGATGGAAAAACAAGCTCTGGCCTGCTTACGCAGCAAATCTGAGTCGACATTAGTTCGGATTGACTAGGTGAAGCCAAAGTGAAATTTCGATCTTACTGATGCTGTGCAAAGGATGAAAGAATAACCATCTCTACGTGATGTTGTCATAATATTGGAAGCTTTGATAAGGAGTAAAAGACAAACAAGGTGGGTTGACTGAGTCAGATAAAGGCCGGACTCTTATTGCCAAAACGGGACAAAACGACAATAATCTCGGTGTCCTGCTTTGCTAGCGAAGTAATTCTAGTATGATTAAAGTAGTTTAGGTTACTTGGGACGCTGCACAGGAACATATTTAGTATTTTGTTCTTCATGTGTACAAACTAATTTGTGCAACAACCAATATTCGGGGTTATTGCGAGCCTTTGTCGAAAAGCGGAAGTATTTGAGGGATACTTGATCAACTCGGTTAATAGAGGAGAAAACAGTTCAAAGTGAAACGTTGTATGAAGATAAGTCGAGTTGCCAACTTTACATGGTTATGCTATCAAAATAATTTAATAACAAACTCAACCAAAACACATTTCATACATTAATGTCTAAGTAGTCCAAGTTGGGTGGTAATTGGGTGTGTTGACATAACAAAATGTACATGTTTGCAAAAGAATTTTTTCCCGTGGTGAAAATTCATGCGACACCACACCAAGGACGTAATTTAGTTGTGTAACGTCATTAAAAGGAAGTGTAAACACAAATTTTAGTCATTTTCATGAAACTCTAGAAGCTAGTTGGGGCTTCTCAGGAGACATCTGTTTTACAACTTCATTTAGAATACAGAGTCTAGAGACAAAGTTTTTAGTTGAGCATGTATTCCAACCACCTCAGGTCATAGAAGTCACCAACCAACGCCAAACCTGGTCATGCATGGTAATCGAATCCGCGACATTCGACATGCACATGTGTAGTTGAAATACGAAGTTTGTTGCCAAATATTTAATTGCCAATGTGGTGTAATGTTACAATTCGAATTAAAAGTGTATTCACACTTTTCTATTCTCTTCTGTTTTGTTCCAGTCCATTGCAAATTCATGACTCGGCACTCGGTACGTGGTTCAATGCATTTAGGAGATCAAAATCTAATCCAAGTTTCATTCTCATTAACAGCATGAAATCGAAGCTTTGTAAGCCTCGCATAAGAGTCTTATTATAAGATTGCTTTAGATTTAGATTATAAAAATAGCAGCTCATGAATTTGAAAGGATGCCAAATCCATAAGTTCCTCCATCCGTCTGGAAACTTCAGGCGTGCATACGAGAAAAAAGTAAATATGAAAAAGCAATCTGCTAGTTTAGTTTTAGTTAAGCTTAGCCCAACCAAGCATCATCTGATATACTTACTTTACGAGATATGCACCATGTTGTTAGTTATCTTACATTAAAATCCCATGGGAGACTTCGTGGCCGGGAGGCAGGCAAACAAAAGCAAATCTGTATCAGTCAAATCTTGCTTAAAAAGTGAAATAAACCAGAAATCGTGTGAAGTATGAGCCGCCGTGCTCGTAAATAAATAACGGATGAGATTTGTTTGCTCTATCCTTCTCCAAGTATTAGTCTCACGTTGGTAAGAATTCTGTATCTGACATGACTTTTAAGTTCTTAAAGAAAATGTAGCCGGGCTTTATCATACGGTCGTTGGTTAGTTATGGAAAGTTTTGTTCTCCGTGGAGAAAGTAGTTGAAATGAAGTGAAATCTTGGATAAACCTCCAGGCTGGCGAATTGCAAAACTTTGTGATTGAAGTTCACATTTTACTTGGCTCCCTGTGTTTTAGTTGGATGGTGTCGCGTCGCTTTTATGTGGTGCAGTACAATATTTGTTGGAAGGGCTCAAAGAAAATTGTACCTTTGAAAAATTAGAGGAGTAAACACAACTGATTACATTGGAGTTGACATTTATTTGGTCCATTGCGAAATTGGCTCATTCCCGTCGGTCTTCTTGGATTGCGGTATGTTTGTGGGGTACAATTTGCCAATTATTTTGTTATTGGTTCAATTTGGAGTGCTTTATTTATATTTATACGCACCTTGCAATTCCCTATAATCTAAATGTGGATGGTACAATTATAGTGATTAAATTTGAAGATACAATCTATAATCCTCGCTGCTATACTTCAAACTCATTTCATGGAACGAATGTCGATTACCAAAATAAGCTCAGAGTCGACTAGTTTCATCCTTCAACTTAACGTAATCGATAAAGGTCACGCAAATGTACATATGGCCAAAACATGTCATTCAGCCGGAGTTTGTGTATTGGCAAATTCTGTCCGAGCTTCGTCTATTCAAATTCATGAACTGTTATAGAAACATGACGAAGCACTCGGTTTAGAACAATTATGCAGGGCAAGTACAACCACCACTATCAACCAGATAAGATTGTTGTTATCGCGTAGAATTTTAGCCATCAAAGTAATTATTTTAGCATCGGTCCCAATTACAAAATGTGATAAGATTGTTGGCACTCTGTTTTGCTCCAACTTCCTCCTTTCCCATTTTTGAACACGTTCAAAATGAGGTAGTCGTTACCCAAAGAAAGAGAGCCCGGCCCAGTCAACCGTTCATGTCAACGGTATTGACGTGTCGACGTCGACTCTTGAGTCGACAGTTATTGACCGACCATCCGTTCACTGGCGCTCATTAAAAAATCAATAATGACAAAAAAGGAAAAGAATGGAAACTCGTGCTTTTGTTTCCCATTATTCAACACTGTTTAATAATCCAGAGAATGTAGTCAACCAGGCAGGAAACGGTGGAAGCTGAGGTTACATTTTGAATTAGTCTCCACAATTCTCATTTGTTTTTCCTTTGCCTTTGGGAGTAGACACGTAATTTCCTGGTTAATTTAGGATGGCAGTCGCTCTTTTGGACTTTTCTTCTCCACTTAAGCAACCTCAATCGGTGGGTGCTGTACATAAATAAAATTGTGAACGTAGGTGGTTACCACCCGAAAGTTTTTGCCTTTCCACTTAAATAACTAACTTTCTCCAGTGGATACAAGTGCTGCAGGAAGAATGGTTGAGAGCACGCGGTATCCGGTCCCATTATCTTTGCGTCCAATTTCATTCTACATTGTTTAGCCAACTGTCGATCTTCTTGCGTCAATCCCGTAGGAAAGTAATGAATAATGGAAAACAGTCGTGCAGTGGCTGTGTTAGAGAGCTAAATTTCGACTCTTTTAGTCTGACATTGTCAGGTTTTAGAAAAACAATCAGTTTTGTTAGTTACAGACTTTCTACGAGATTTGGAATTTAGACAAAGTAAGATAACAAAGATAAAGGCAGAAAATACTCGAAGTAAAGTGTGAGTGACTTGAATATCAGCAGTTTAAGTTTTGAGTGATGAGGGAGTAATTGAAGGCTTCGTTCCGTGTATCAAGAACACGAATAAACATGAGATATTCTTATGATGTGCTAAATTAAAATAAAAAATAAAGTGGTAGCATCTAAAGAACATGGAACAGTTGCAAATACGTCTCCCCCCGCATGCGATTCCTAAACGCTGTATGATCAACTGAAAATTTCCACCTTATAATTTAAACAGAGTGTGATTAATTTCAATGAAAATATGAATTGGGAAAATCATGGAGAAGTTCAAATCGATGGGACGAAGGTGTGCTGGGGGTCTATAATTTGCATATTGGTGAGTGAAAGTGCCACCGAAAATGGGAGAAAACATTCAATTTGCATGTTGTTTCATATGCCAATAAATCGATGGTAAAAAGGATATAGATAAATCTGTGCTAGTAATAAAACATAGGTAGCTTTGGGGCGGAAGAGAAAGTTCCATTCAAAATGATGTTATTTGTAAGGAACTATAAAAGAAGTAATGACGAGGTTGCTTCTAATTGCTTCGTTGTTCTGGTTTTGCGAATTTGCTTCAAGTTAATGCTATAAATTCAGCTTTTGATTATGCATTAGGAAATTCAATAAACCAGCCAAGAAAATATATTGGATTGGCCAATTCTGAAAGAAATATTTTACTCAAAAAACAAACCCGCAAAACAGACATAACACGAGCAATAAAGCAATTCAGATTTGAGAGGAACAAAACC
>JAAXNX010000235.1:0-37687 GCA_036491905.1 Folsomia manolachei
GCATTTAAAATTACAAAATGGTTCAATTCTGCCCTTGATCATTCGTAATCCGATTGTTACGCTCCAATGTCCAGTTGCGTGTCATGACTTGCATGACACTGAATTTTCACACAAATGTCCACAAATAAACGTTGCGGTTTTCATGTCATGCAATGCCGCTTAAAATGTTTGATCAGTGAAATTTATAACAATGGGATGCGTTTTGTTTTTTAACAGACAACAACCTCCGCCAATGAAGTCGTGTTTATCATGTCATCAACAAATTCATCGGAATGCTCCAATTTGTCCACTTTGCAAAGCCAAGTCACGTTCACGGAATCCTAAAAAGCCGAAAAAGAAAGAGTAAAAAAGAAGAGGAACATGCCCACTCTATGATCAGTATTATTACGGTTGTGTATACAATTGAGTTGAATCTGTGGAGGTTAAGTTCGTTTTAGTAACCTAATTCTTTTAGAAATATATTTACATAATGACAACTAAATTAGTGCCAACAGTAAGTCAAAACCATTACAATGCAATTTCCAATGAATAGACTGATCATGAAAAAAATTGTTGCCAAATTTCAATAATGTAAGTAAATACTGTCAGCTAAAACTTTTAAAACACTCCGTTAAAAAGATAAAAGTGCCAATATGCTAGCTTTTAGAGACTATTTCCCATTTTTTATACTAGTTGACACTATGATTTTGCCATCAATTTCAAGTGAGTTGTTATCTAAGCCAATTTTGACACTAGCTTTGTACCATGCAAATATGTAACTAAATGTCTATAAACAGAGTGCAATGCTTAAATATTGAATTTGGATGTCATGATTTTTTCAACATTACATTTATCGGGATGGGTATTATTTTATATAATCAACAGGAATTAGCTATAAAAAGCATTGTAGCATGTCTGCTACAATTACCGTAAATTCCCGTAATATTTCGCATTGTGCGGTACATTTACAAACTATAATTCAAATAAAGTCCTAGCTAAGTAGAACTGTTAAATTGTTATTGTTTCAAAATGTACAGGAAAACGTAAGTTGTTTTTTAATGTCAAAAGTTACATCACGTCGAAGTAAGTGCGTCTCTAGTTTTTACAGCAATTTTTAAGACATTGGTGTCCATCATCCGTGAATAAAGGACGAAATAAAAAAATGTTGCTTTGAGAATTGAAAACTAAACAGTTTTTCGAATGGAATTTAATCCACATCACATCCACAGAATGCATAAAAGTTAATGGCGAGCAGTACCTAACTTAACTGACTCGACCGTGATTGTTTACGGAGCGTGAATCAAATGGTTAACTGCTTGGCATCAAATTGCATGCACATCAGACAAGGAAATGTCACCAATCAAGTAATCCTGTGGTTGAGAAGGTCTATTATTAGAATCATCTCACATTTGTTTAAGCGAGCTATCATTTACAAGGAATGGGATAAAATACTGAGCCACATTTTGCAATACCGGTTTAATATGTGAATCTTGAGCTCTACTTACATTTTGCAAGAGTGCAGAAATTTATTTTGTGGAATATTATTAGTTGAATTCTCAATGACATCATCATGTGCAGAGTTTTGTATAAACACAAATGTCGAGGGCTGCTGGAATGTAATTATTATAATCATCCTGTGGTCAATTTCTTTATACAGTCGTTATGTCCGTCCGTCTGTTGATTTAATGACTGAAAATCAATTAGATTCCGTGGGTCGTTTCACTCCTTGGTTATGTTTTGCTTCTAATCCATTTAATTTTACTTTTATAAACCGGATTGGAAAATAAAAAAATCCAAGCGATGCATATTTCACGTATTTCATGGACAACAAATACACCATAATATAAGATTATTTTGCTTTGTATAATTACAGGTTTTAATGATGCAGGACGAATTGCGCTGAAATCAGATTTTTTTTCTCCAATGTACATACACAGAAACCTAAATCAAACATGTAAGGGTTTTTGCTGTGAGCAGCACCCAGATCCGTTTAGTTTGCTAAAATTTCATCTTTTGTTCATTTTACACAATTGAAGGACTCGTGTGGAAAACAGGATATGAATTGATTTAATTTGAACAATATAAGCAGACTCGATTCTGTTTTTGAGTCCATTCCATAACGCACAAAACCAACATTTTTCCTTATCCCAAAGGAAACCCTCGCCGGAAGAAATAAACAAAGAAATTATTTTTAGAGGAAGCTCTCTTTGTTAAAATCACACTTCAAAAGACATTTCTCATTTGTGCAGGCGCGCTCTGTTTTATTGCATGGATGTTATTTTACACCATCTGAGTATTGGAATCTGTTCCGAAATAACTTTCCCATTTCTCGCTAAGAAATCCAGTCTCCACCTAATTGAATCCACTGCAGTAGTCAAATTATGAAAATTACCACATCAGACAGAACTTAATACAAAGAAAACCCTGTCTTCACCCTTCCCCAAGAGTTTTAAGATGAAAGCCTGCGCAAAGATGAAAATCCTTTTTTTTCGAGTCCGGAATTCTTCCGCTTCCTTCGTTTCGTGGGGTTGGGATGAATCGGATAGCAATATAAGCAACCCGGGTAAAATTGGACCCTTGAGTTAAGTTTTGCTAACGAAACTAGCTGAATGCAACCCAATATGTACATATAGCTCAATACTAGTGTGGGACAGAGGCAGTAGTCATTTCATTTCATTCGTGGTAATGTAGTGCAACGCATCACATCGTTGCTGCATTGAAAGAGAAATAAGACATGAAGAAAAGGAAAGAAAGGTCTCGTGGGATTTTAGAGTCTGTTCTGTGGATATATGGAACAGAACAGGGAATCAGGATAAGCTCTTAAGTTAAGAGGAAACGGATAAATGGCCAGACCACTGCAGTATTATTCATCAGTCGGCTTGGGTTCTGCAGTCTTAAAAGATATATCTGCTTAGGTGTGCTACTGTTTGAGTCGGCTTTAACCGAATCTGTATTAACTCAGTTCTGGTTTGGATGGGTGACCCATCATGGGTCAAAAAAGGGACAGTTTTACACCCAGTTCTTTTTGTGAATGAGAGGGATGTGAGTGAAAAATAAGTATTTAGTCCGGAATACGTTTAGTGAGCGTGTGACAAAGGACGCGTTGATGGAAAAAGATTTTACTCTAAAATTGTATTAAAACATGTAAATCGGATAAGTTACTAAATACGAGCTAATTTCGGGATGGGATAAGCCAGGCATGTGAACAAGTATTTGTGAGAAACGTTAGTGAGTGATAAGATAATTATCTGTCAATGTGAAGGAATATCATCTAACAGTGGCTAGCTCGGCTTAAAGAAAATGAGACACAGTTTAAGAAGAAACATCAAAATGTGGCGATCTCGGTTGCGACCTTTAATCTCAAGTGCCATCTTATTCGGCCTGGGTGTCACAACTTGTCTCATGTTTCTACAAATGAGTCAAAATAGTATTGATGGTCCAGCAATTTACACAAATAGTCAAGAGTATCAATCTCCCCAGTCCATGGGTCAGCAGCAGACACAACAGGAAACTCCTTGTGATACAAGTATTACTAGCAATAATAATAACGGTGTCAATGGCATTGGTATCGAAACTTTTAACCACGTTCGTGCTGGAAATAGTAAACGTAATGCAATTTTTGGAATTGAGGAAAAATCGATTACACCACAATCCAGTACAAATTTTGGTGGTGGTCAAACTTCTCATGGAGCACTCCAGCCATCGTCTATCCTTCCGCATTCTGAGACTTTAAAGAAATTACAGAATTATAAAAATGGTATTAATAGTGATAATCCGGATGGACCCACGGTTTGGGTGGTTACTCCCACATTTTACCGGCCCGAGCAAAAACCTGAAATTACAAGACTGGCTCAGGCGTTAATGCCTGTAAGAAATTTTGTCCATTGGATCCTAGGTATGGTATTTTAGTACATTTATTGTAGTTAAATGCACGTATTTACAATGCTCGCATTTGTAATTGTGTAACAAAAACTAATTGTTGGAACATTTTGTTGATTCCAGTCGAAGACATTAGTCATGGAACAAATTTTAGCTTCCTGGATCTGGAGCAGTTTATGAGCGGCAGGTTTTCTCAAATTAGGCATACAATTTTAAAATCTGTACCTCCGAAAAGTACGACGAAAATTGTAGGGAAACCGAGAGGGGTTGGTGGGTAAGTTATAATTAATGACTTATAAATGAGGGATTTTGTCTCGATATTTTTGTGAGTTGAATTTTCGAAGGCATTTCATAACAAAGGACTTTCCTTCTTTTTAGTCGTCGAGCTGCAATTCAATGGCTAAGAAAACATTTTGAACATAAAAAGTCATCGGCGAATGGCGTCGTATATTTCGCAGATGACGACAACACTTATGACACCGACATTTTCAGACAGGTAAGAAGTTTAAATCGATCCCATTGGACATGTCCGTTATTGTAGCCTGTAAATTACTCGGTCAATCTTAAAGTAGACAGTTTCTTGTACAAAACTGTGCTACATTTCATATTCTCAATTTATGTGATCAAAGTCAAAGTTTGATCATCAAACACTCCAGTGCATTTTGAAAATGCCTAAAACACAAAAGAGACAATCTTGAGTAATTTGAGAACTGAAGAAACAAGTCAACAAATTATTTGATGACTACAACTCAGCTTAGAATTTTGTTTGGCTCATGCAGATATCCCAGTAATCGACCAAGTACACAGTTTGAGTGGATTGTAGAATTGTGAAGAGAATTCGAATCAATAGAAAAGGCATCAATAATCGAGTCCTTCTGACTTGACTGAGTTTACTTGCCGTGTGTCCATCTAACTAAATGCTTCTCTTACACTTGCATGGCCTTCCTTCCTTAAATGTTAAGAAAACTAGGACATACCGTCTCCTAGAGCTATTTGGGCTTAAACCGATTGAATATTATGTATTACTGATATGTCATCCAGTCATGCAATGGACAATGTCATTATTCACACACTTTGAGAGCTTAGTGTCCTTTCAGCATTTCCAAGCTAAAAGTTTTTGAGTAAATAACGATTCTTTTTCAGGATGCTATAAACGATCTTTTTTTATGAATATTTCAGATGCAAGTGGGCACACCAAAAGTCTCAATGTGGCCAGTGGGTAAGAAACTTTAGGTCAACTTAATATCATGTTGCATTTACATAAGAACTTTTTCTCTTTGTAGGTCTTGTAACGGATTTTGGCGTGAGCAGCCCCATAATTCAGAATGGAAAAGTTGTTGGGTTCTATGATGGGTGGAGTGGCCTACGAAAATTTCCTGTTGACATGGCCAGTTTTGCGATTAACATTCAGCTCTTTCTTGACGTAAGTTGGGTGCTACTTTCTCCAGCTCGATTTTTGCTTTTATTGACTTCCCCGCAAAGAAAAAAACTGGATAAGATTGGGAAAATGGTCAATATCATAGATAGCTTAGTCCGGTTTAGTAGCGTTGTGGATAAAGCATGAAGGCAAATCATTAGGATAACATCATTTTAGACGAATAAGTCGTAGGATTGGTTGGTTCTTCTAGTGCATATTTCAATAATGGACGGAGAAAGACTGTCATGTCGTATCATTTGCAATGTCATTCAACATTCATTCCAACCAATCCCATGGTAAAAAGCTATATTGTATAATCATCCCAGCCTATTATCATAATTCATATTTTCATAATGCATTAGACATCCACGTATACTGGGACTAATGTTTGTGCACTCTTTGAATTGATCAGATTGCCTTAACTCCCGGATTCCTCTGTCCTTCCCTAAGGAAGGGAATGTATTATTACATTTTCCGCAGAAAGATAAATGCCAACCAGACACGCCATGCTAGGGTGAAAATGGACACTGCATTGTAATACTATTATCACTTGCTTACAATAAACT
The DNA here is from genome assembly GCA_036491905.1 of Folsomia manolachei. NCBI lineage: Eukaryota > Metazoa > Arthropoda > Collembola > Entomobryomorpha > Isotomidae > Folsomia > Folsomia manolachei. The sequence goes on from JAAXNX010000235.1 coordinate 5,842, forward strand.
AAACACATCATCGGATGATAGGTCACATAAAATTGGATTGGATCGGAAATGTCATCCGAGTTGACGTTGGCAGCATTATTACTTCCATTAAGCTGTCATCACTTTCATTCTCTTCCGGCCGGATTACGAGTATCCATTCTTTCTCCAGCCGGGTATTTTTATAATACGAAATTCCAAACTTTTTCGACGCAAGAAGCAAATTGTATCGTAAAGATTTTTTTGACTTTCTCCAATCAACCGAGTGTATTGAGCATAACAAGATTTTTAACTTGCTTTACATGAATTTATTCAATATTAGTTTGAGGAATTTTAGAGAATATATATCACTGAAAAGCAAATATAAGAAAAAGTTAGTTAAACAAGGCAACCGTTCAGTAACGGCATTGACCGGTGTGTCCTTGTTTTTTGTCCATAGATTAGAATTTCTTCAATAGCCAACCCACATCTAAGATATAGATGTTTAACGGAAAAGACTGTGGAAGCGTTGCGTGTGCTAAATGTCAGTGTTTTGTCCGATGTGTCGTTATCATGCACGAGCGAACGACAGGCTGCAATAAAAAAGAAAGTCAGGAGAGGTAGATTCTAAGTAGTTTAACAAGTTAACCTGGCCTCGGCTGGGATACAACCCCTGCCCACCAGTAACATGCAATATCGATGAGTGCGTGAGTGAAAATTTATTGTGTAAGCGAAAGGTGTGGATGCTTGATTTAATGTTTGTAAGTAATAGACGGGAAATCAATTTTCACTTTGTCCCTCTTTTTTAATATGCATCTCCCGAGTCGATGGACTTATTGAAATTTGCAGAATACGGGTGAAAGTTGCGAAATGAACGTTTAGGAAAATATTGGCGATAGAGTTTCCATCTATTTACTTGAGGTTACATCCGATTTTATTTTGCTAATTCCAGAAGCCTGATGCAAATATGCCCTGGGTAGCCGGGTATGAAGAAGATGAGCTCCTGAAAAGTTTGGGAGTTACAATAAAAGACATTCGGCCATTGGCTAATAACTGTACTGAGGTATAAAAAAAATTGACACCTGACCTTCACTTGTAAATGATTTGCCATGTTTTCCTCAATTTGTTTAGGTTCTCGTTTGGCACACAAAAGCTCAGCGCCACCCATGGCCAAAACGACCGAAGGCTATGAAACCTGGACTTGTGACAAGTACAAATTTATTCCAATTACTGAGATCACTTCCACAAAAAAGTCATGCCGGACCTAGCGTCAATAATAAGGAGGATACGGGATTTTCTTTACTCAACATGATATTTGGAGGTCTCTGAGTTTGACATTCTAGTCTTATCGCTGCACACAATTCTACTGCCTACACTAATTTATTATCAAAGACTCAATTTCCTTCACGAAACTTTAGGCATAGAGTTTTAAGTATGGCTCACCAACAATTTTAATGTATTTTGCACAAATAGAGTTACCTTGTCCATTACCGACAGACTATTGAGGGTCAGGCTTGGGTCAGGATTTGTGAGAGTGACCTAGCTGACCCTGATTTTCAGCCAAGGTCATTTCAAACTGTGTTTGATTATCTGCCAGATATTGATTTGCATGCAACCGTTGTTGCATATTGTAAACAAGCCGAACGAGTATTAATGAATTACTGTTGACTGTTCAAAGTTCCAATAAATCGAAAATAAATAAGTAATCCAATCCACAAATCAATCGTAGTTGATAGCATTATTTCATTTTTTTGTGTTTCACAAATTAGCACCACATTTACAATAAGTACGGAATAATCGCTTTTCTCTCCTTTGGATAAGCTTCGGCAAAATGTTCCTTGTACCAGTAATGATGATGGATTGCTCGAATCCCGAGAAATGTTGAGGTAAAAATGGCAAAAGCAACCTGTAAGCAAGATTGATCGGCTTATCCAATTAGTTTTAGTGTTACCTTGTCGAAATTGGATGAACAACTTTTACCTGAGGATAGCCTCCCGTGTAAGTGGCTAATCCCCACCATTCTAGTATCTCGCCAAAATAATTTGCTCCAGAAATAAACTCAAACAGTCCTCCGCGTGGTATTTTATATTCCGAATTTCCTTCCCCATCCACAGTTGCGTCGCGTTTCAATTCCTTTAAAATTCCGTCGTGTTTTATGTTGATGAACATTCCACCAAAAAACATGGCAAGTCCAACTAAAAATTGAGTACGATTTGTATAAAATAAAGTCTTATTCCGATTTTGCTTCAATTAAAAACACTCACCACTTTCTGCAAATGCTGAGGTCTCGATACGGAAAGAGTTAATGAGATGATGTCCCTGAAGGAACCCATTATATGCACAGAAGAAAAATGCAGAAAATATTGTAGTGATTGGAGTTGGTTTCGCCTTATCCAGAGACAATGGGAAAATAAAAGTCCTACATCAACAATTAAAGTGCAGAAGTAAAATCGAGTGCCGAATTTTTTAAGAATCTTCGAAAACTTAGTTGTGATATAACCTGTTAAAATAATGGACTAAAAATAACGAAATTGCAATGGCATTTGGAGAATGGAGTAGCTGAGCGGAAGGTGTTGTTAAAGCCAGAGCAATTGGAACAAAAAACGCTGGAGATTCCTACAACAAAGTACATTATTTTATTATGAGTTATTCAAACTTCCCTTATTTGACACGTATGATTATCACAATTTACCTGGATAATCCACGCTAACTTGGTATTCATTGTGGGTCCAAATCTACTATCTGAATATCTTCCATAAGGTGCTGGTTGATAGATGGTATAACTTCCGGCAACCAGAGTGAACACCAGGCCAATGTTGGCCTATTAGTAAAATGTTAACTGTGAGAAATTATTTTGTAGTTTAATGATATGAATTACCATCCAATCACACATAGGAATATCTTGACTAATGCCCATCGCCGTGTACATGGAACTCCAAATGGTACCTTTGAGGTATTGCGTAATAACTGTGGACCCCGACATCATGAGACTTTCACCGATAGAAAACTTTTTCCGGCTTCGTATCCTGTGTGTTTATTTCTGTGACTGAAGTCAATCAGTTAAGTGGAGATTATGCCATACGGCCATTTCTTAAGTTTTGAAGCGTATCATTGAAAATTGAGTCTTACTTGTGTTTTGTTTGGTGATATCGAAGTTGTCAAAAACCTTTCCGGCAAGAACTATTCAAATGCTCACTGAAGTGATTGTTATAGAAATTACACGAATGGCTGATATAAGAATGATAATTTCATGATTGCATAATAATCAAAACAGAGATATGTTTATGCACAGATATGTACCACTGACACTGCTGGCAATAGTTCAAGTTGCTGGTCTTGATCCCGCAATGTTTTGTAATACTTTGGTTGAAAGGGTTGGAAATAATGAGAACAGGTTTGATGTAAAAGCTTCAATATGAGTTTTATGCGGATACTGGTCTGTCTTTTTCATACTTAGTTGACAGGATTCAAGTGCATGACAATCATTGTGGGTTATGTAATGAAGTTGCAAAATGCTTTGTTTAGTGCAGCTGAATGTTTGCAAATGCAATTGTCCATTCCTATACAGAGCAAATTGTTCAACTAACTAGAGTTTGGAAGTTAATGAGTTCCTGGCAAGTTCTTAGAAACTACCTGCTTATATTCTACTTACAGCTAATTGTTCAGTGTTCAAATGTGCATAATATCTAGTAAAATTAAGAGACACATTTGCATGGATCTCCAGTTAAGTGCGTCGCGTTCTTTAAACGTAATTATTTAAACAGCTAACATATAGTTTCTGGTAGCTTTGTTTTAAAAAAGCACACAAAAGTCTTGTAAGATTAAATTGTAGCATTACTAATTCTCAAATTATTAGGCCCAGCCCCAGGTAAATGTATTACTTAGTAATGTAAGTTTTTTTAATCCACCACATTTGAAAAGTTTTCATAAATTACAGAAGTCGAATATGACAAACCTAATCCTTTTGGTTGCACTTTGCTGCGTTAGTATTTTATTTGGAAGCATCACATCGTCCACGGCTTCACCTACCGCTATTGAAGAATACAGCCAACAAATTCCACTTGCCAATACCGTCCAAGAAAGTCAGCACGAAAACCATCATGTTCTTTTACATTCAGTTTCAAAACGCTCCCAGGATTGGTGCTATTGTTCCTGCATTAATTGTGAACAGTACGGAAATGAATGCAGATGCAGTAAATAACTCATTCTTGTAATTTTTGAAATTCGAATAAAATAAGAAACCCATGTAAATGTAGTGCACATTGTAAAATAACACAATATTAAGTAAAATAATAAATTTTTAATTTTGACATTGTTGGGTAGAAGTCGGCACGAGGTAACCCTCAGTCTCTTGAAGAGGCTCATTTCCATCGCCTTCTTCCATCCCGTATAATTGCAAGTACTCCTAAAAACCAAAATTTTATACATTAACCCTGAAGTTATCTTATAGTGAACTTTTCTATTAGTTTCACATTGTCATCTGCAGATTCATGCTCCAGGAAAAGCCGCAAGGAGTTTGTGCATAAAGCTTTGAGCTCTTCGAAATCTCCAGGTCGATCATCAGGATTAATTGTCCAACATTTTAGCATAAATTCATACCTGCGATTATTTGCACATGTGATTAATACAGCTTTATCCCCAATAATAAATTGTCACATACAAGTCGTTCGTAGCAAAAATCGGTTTGGATAAACGCATGCCATGTTCCAGCTCCAAAATAAATTCTGCATTAAAAGATGTGGCAGAGTAAGGCGTTTCGGATAATGTGAATATTTCCCAAATGGCCACTGCTAAGCTCCAAACGTCGGATTTCAAGGAAAACTCTAGATTTCTGAGACTCTCAGGAGCCAAGTGACGCCAAGGGAGAGGAGACTGCAGTAACCGATCGCAGTTTAAATGATACGAACATTTGCATAAAGACAACATTTGGCTTACTATACCTGAGTTTTTTTAACATAGTTGGAACACTCAACAAGTTGACGAGCTAATCCGAAGTCACCGATTTTCGAAATAAGATCTTCACTTAGCAATATATTTCTGACGGCCAAGTCAGCATGGATAACTTTCTTCCCGTGGAGAAATTCTAGTCCACAAACGACATCCATGGTCCATTTTAAAAGGTCCTTAGTGGAAAGTTGAATATCTGACACTTCTGTGAGTTGAATATTGTTGTAGCTTCGAATTCAGAAACAAAAATTGATCTTAATTAAACAATCTATTACAATTTTCTTTTACTTAAACTTTCACTCACGCAACCGAAACATAACCTTGGTCTGCTCTTCTTATTGCATCGACCACAATCATGCCGTATTGAACTTTGTTGTGGAATGTGTTTCGATGTCTTTTTAAAAATGACTCGAGGCTCCCTTTTGGACAGAATTCAACCGCAATGTATACCTCACCTGGGAGAAAGTTGTAATAAAATCCGTTAAATTAAAAATTAAAATCGGATACCCGAATCGAGATTGAACGGCTGTACTTACGATTTCGAATGTTTTGTGTACAAGCTGCAATGAGGCTCACGACATTTTTGTGATGTCCAATAAATGCCATGATTTTAACTTCTGAGAGTAACGCTTTAAAATACATGACATCCACATCCCCTCCACAAGTCTTGACTGCGACGACTTCATATTTTAATTGTGATATGTCGACTTCTGGCTGAGGGTGTGATTCAGAAGAAGCACTTGAATTTGAAGGCTTATTCAAATTAATGCTTCGTCGTTTAATTTTTCCTTTGTAAACTTTTCCAAAGGCTCCACTTCCAAGTAGATTTTGTTTATCTGAACAACTTAAAATATTGGAAAGTGTTTGTACATTTAAAACAAAATATAAGTACCAATCAGTAAGCTTTGGGGTGCAATTTCATATCGCTTGTCATATGGGAGGGCTTCGATAACCACATTACTGTCGAAATATGCGTTTTTTGCCACAAATCCTGGATTTCCTTCAACAAACTCTTTAATCTCTGCTTCTGTGAGGAGTCGAAGGGCTTCTCTTTGATATCGGATTACACGACAGAGGCGAAAAACTATGAAAGCAACACCTATTCCAAGGGCCACGGTAAGAAGTGCGGAAACGCTTAAAATTGTTTTGACCATTTTAGTGGATAAGGCTGGATCTGTAGAAAAGAAAAACAAAATCTAATGTTGCAACATTTTTACGGAAATGTGACTAGTGTGAATTTGTCCTACCACTAATGGTAACATTAAATGACTTCGAGTCCTCGCCAAGAAAAGATTTTGCAAGGCAGGTGTACTGGCCGGGATATTCTGGATAAATTTGCACCTTGCTGTAATTATTTTCGTTTTCCAAAACTTCGAAATATCCCTGGTAAATCAAAATCAGGGAACAAACGAATGTATGCAACTTGTTTGTTCATACAATATCAATTTTTGTTTTTACAATTTTGGGCCCTTCCCAAGTAATGTTGGGCGTTGGTTCGCCGACAAATGTGCAAGTGAGGGATCTGTTTTTTTGGCCTACATCGAAATCTTTTGAGGATGCGTCTGCAACAACAGAAATCACTGCCGGACCTTTGCCTATGGTAAAGCAATAAGTGATAAGATTTGCGTATTTCTACTTTCCAAAAAAATTGCTTGAATATTATGTCTCGCCCATTTCCACATTTAAAAAGAGTGACGCATTTGTCCATTCGGATGTGTTCCAAACAGGTGCAAAACAATAAAGTTTGTCAGGACTTGGATTTGTGAGATTTAGCAAAAACTTTGAAATGAATGTTCCCCTTGATTCATCCACAATGTGGTCACCCACTGCAAATTTTAATATTAAAATTGAAAATGCACATGTTTCCTTCCATGCATTTAAATATGAAACAATTTACTTTGATAATATGACAAATTATTTCCAATCTGCAATCCAAACCAGGATCCAAAGGAAAAATAGTATCGCGACATTTCGCAGGTTACGGTAAGATTTTGGCCAAAATATAAATCTTTGGGTAACTCATGAATATAAATCATTTCCTGTGGATTTACTTCCGTCCAGTCGAAATCTGGTGAGGAAAATTAATTTGGTAGGAAACTAGCGTTTTTATAGGTAAATCAATAAAGTTATTTAAATAATGCCTTACACATTTTAGGAGCAGTTTTCGGAATTTTAGGAATTCCAAAAAAATACAATTGAGTAAGAACTGGTCCATAGTTTTTACAGACCAAAGTTTTAGGATTGTAGTCGATGGCTCCAATACGTCGACAGAGATAGGCCTTATCATCAACGGCGTTGGGAATAATTTTCAGACAATATTTTCCCTGAAAAGTGTCCCAGCTTTGTTTTTTAATTTTCTTGGGAATTTGAGTGACTAATTTAAAAGTACCATATTGTGCCTCTCGAAAATACTTCCACATTCGGTGGGATTATTGCATCCGATAAAATCAAGTTGTAAATCCGTCCCATCCGGTTTCTCACATTTCCAGCAGGATGACACTTTGTCCTGGTCAGAAACGGCTGCAAATGTTTTACAGACTCCCTTTGAACCGTTATAAATTGGTCCTTCATTATCTTCTATTTCTAAAAAGATTTGCAGATTTAAATCCTTTCCGTGATTTTGTAGGATATTAAAATTAGTTCCCCTTACTTATCGGATCGGATGTAACATTCATGAAAATCACATTTTTCCTTTCTTTTGGCGATAAAATCACATTCGTTTGCAAATCCACATTTTGTATGGATCTGCATGAAAAACTTGTAAACACAAATATTTTGCCATTGTATCGCAAACTAATATTCGCGACGTAGTGATAAGTGCTGGGATCTGAAAAGTTTGAGACAAATCTTTGACCCATGGCTTCCTTTTCTTGTTCCGAAGTTCCATCGTCGTCCTTAAATTGTGTAGTTAGCTTAGTTTGGTAACAAAATTTAGAAAATTTTCCGAGCTTAATCTTTTACTTTACCTTATCATAGTAAAATTTCCACTCAATAGGATAAGGTGCAGTGCAAATCAAATCAAATGCCGCATAGGAGTTGGATATTGCGGCAAAAGTGGCGTTAAAATAATCCACATCCGCCAAATCCTGACGGAAGTTGATGGTTATGTTGGGTCTGGGCTTGGAAGATGTGACTTTATTTATTTGGAACAATAACGCGAAAGTGAACAATGTAAATCTTTCCGTTTTAATGTAATTAATCCACATTTTTAAAGTGGATCCTGAGGTTTTGTTCACAGTTTTGTTAAAATTAATGAATAAATTCGTGACAATAGCAGAATACATTCCTTACGAAATTAAATTACGACAGTTCATAGCTAAGCGAGGCCAAGTGTTCATGCGTTAATTATACCTGAAATTACCAATTCCTGTCACAATTAACATATTGCATGTGCCAAAGCTAATTTGGTAAATTGGAACATCTTCATTCACCTCACGCCTTTCAAACTCGAAATTGCAAATTCCATAAAATTAATGTCCTACTTAGTCTTACTACGCATAAATGCAAACAACAATTCTTGCAAAAAACGTGAGAGAAAAGTCACGGTGGACAACAATGGAAAAGTGTCATTAGCGATTCAAACGCTTCAAGATGAAACCGCACAAGAAAAATCCAGTTAAGAAGTCATTAAAATGCAATAAGTTTATATCGGATCACATTTAATGATAGCTGCTGCATGGAATGTCGGACATATTTAAGGAGGAAAGAAAAGAAGATACAATAGTTATAAATTCTTGAGAATAAGCATACTTTTTTCATAAACTTTGCAGTCAGTAAAAAAATCCATTCAAAATGAGACTTGGAATTTTTGTTATTTTGGGAATGTTCCTAATTGTTATAAATATTTCCAATGGAGCAATATTGGATTTCGTAGAGGTGGAGGATGAACCTGCATTAAAATACACTCAGACTTATATTGCTGAAGCAAAACTTGTCCGCCGAGCAACTTCAAATTTCTGTTATTGTTCCTGTAAAAATTGTTGTAAAAATGGAAACAGTTGTTCATGTTGTTAGCATCATAGCTGAATATCGTAACCTTTATTTAGTTAATTAAAATAATCTCAGTAAAAACATAGTAAAACTACAAGTCCTCTACACTCCATTTGTAAGCCTCTTCCTCTAATGCTTTCCTAGAATTGATTCTTGAAAACCATTCCTTTTCGTATCCACCAGATCTATCCACACCATCCCATCGGTGTCCTGGAGGAATTGCAAATCTGTTCGGAAGGGGTGGAGGTCCTTGGTATGTAGGCTTGCCTAAATAAAATTGCAGCATTGTAATTAACTATTCCGCAAATAATGAAACTAATTGTGTCCCAAATAAGTTTTAGATCATCAATTTACCTGAACCACCACCAACGCCACTCCTCTTTTTCGAGCTAAGGAACTTCAACATAGGATCTCCATCTCGTTCTTGATGTTTTAAATAGTCGTCTAAATCTTGGTCATTTGAATACCGAGCAAGTGGTTTAGAAACTTCATGTAAAGCCTCGTTCAGTCTCGTAGAATATTCTTCGACTTGTTTGAGTCTAAAAGAATAATTGATTAAGAAAAAATAAAGTAAACAAAATGTACTTGTAAAATTGAACGTCTACGTCATTAAAATATAACCACTCACTCACCCCTTTCCCCATTTATCATACTGCATCTTCTTTTCCGCAGCGACTTTATCTTCCGCTTCCTTTTTAGCCATTTCAGCTTCCAAGTCCCGTTCCCGACCAGTGGTTCGGTCACGCAACTTGGTCACTGCATTTCGCCCAGATACTTCGTCGTCCAACTAGATGTTTAACAAAAACAAGATTAAAAGCCATCCTATTAACTAATGACAAATATTAAAATCATACTGTCTTACATTGGAAAACATTTCATTCTCTCGTCTTCTATGGTCCACCATCTCCTTTCTTAAATCGGACGCCCTTTGCAAACCGGCTCGTTTCCCATCCAAAGTGGTACTTAAAGGATTTTTTGGATCCTCAATAATTTCTGGTTCTGCAATAGCTCTCCGAGAATTGTTGGACTGGTGCCTACTATTGTTAAATCTCCCTGGGGGTGAGCCACGTCTAGAATTTCTTGGAGGTGACAAATCATCATCATTCTGCTGCCTTCTTCTATCGCCCTGCGTAGATTGTCTTCTAGGAGGTGAAAGGTCGCCAGAGTCATGACGTTTTCTAGACCGTGGTGGTGACAAGTCGTCGGAATCATGCCTACGCCGAGAACCGTTGGATTCCTGTCGCTTGTTAGGTCTTGGAGGTGAATTATCCGAATCAGAATCATGTCTACGTCGCTGCCTTGGAGGAGAAATATCACCATCACTGTCTGAATCATGTCTCCTTCTCGGAGGAGAGGCATCCGAGCCGGAAGAATCATGTCGACGCCTTCCTTGTTGAGGTCTTCTATCCTCGTCTGAGGATGAATCGTGCCGTCCTCCTGAAGACCTTGAGGGATCCACGGTTTCCAACTGTTTCCACTTTCCTTGCTTGATTTCGTCAAGGAGTTGTGCTTCTCTGGGACGTTCATCTACCAATGCCGCAATTTGGGGAAGTTCCTCCGCCGTCTCATCGTCAGATGTGTCAACCTTTTCCTCACGAAGTCCAAAATTGTCTTCGTCCACTATCCTGAGCCTAAAAATCAATCAATATTAATTCGAAAATATATTTCAAGGCGGACAAATAACTTACCCTCCGCCTTTAAACTTTTTCACTTTAACTCCATCCTTGGGCCGCTTCTTCTTCTTTTTATCCTTGCTCAAGTACTTATCCAAAATTGATGACATCTTATCGTGGCACTGCCCAACCAAGTCTCTGTTTAAGTAATCTTCACCAAATTTCGGTGCGATATTCCAAAAATTTCAAAATAGTTTTGTAAAATAAATCAAAAATAAAAATTCTACAAAATTTTTTGATGCAAAAATACAACGAAAGTTTTAGATGCCGCGTCAACTGAAGGCAAGTGGAGAATTTGGCTCATGGGAATATTTGGTGAGAACTTTCTCCAAATGCAAAATTTTGCAAGTGCAAATTTCATATGCAATGCAATGAAATGCCTGCTGGCAAAAATTATTGGTTTAATAATAATAAGTTTATTTTCTTAAGTCAAGGTTTTACATGGTAGTAGTTGAAGACGAATATAATTTCTAAACTCGGTTATTCAGGTATTTCTGGGTATCACATTAATTAGTAATTAACTATCATTGTAAATTAAGTATTGTAACAGGTATGAGTAAATGTGCCACTATTAGTGGTTAAGTAAAAGTGCAAATACCACAATATCTGAGTACAGTCATTCAATTGAAGGTACATATTTTATAAGGTCACAGATTTTTGCGTGAGTAATCCATCACATAATCGCAGAATTTCTGCAGAATTACGATAATGTCAAGGTTAATTTAAAGGTAACGAAAAAGGTAACGATTTCAATCACATGCGAGTTAGTTCAGTACATTCTTTCTTGATTAGTATGTTGTAATCTTAGTTTACTAGTATTGATTGATTTGATAAAGTTAGTTGAGTTAGTATAGTTTTGGCTTGATCCAGGCAGGCTATCAAATGTCTTTTACCGGTAGTTAAGTAAGTGTATGTCGAGAAATGATGAGCCGCTGTATGTTCTAAAATCTAGTTTGTGATCATTGTAAAATATGGAATGTGTGGAGAAAGTGCACCTACTTATTACCGTGATAATAATACAAAATAGGTCATGTTTTCTACAAGGATAGTGAACACTACAATGATAGTTATTATCGTTGCCAAATTAGCTCTTCATTTCTACTTACAAGGAAATCACAAGGAGAGAATGTTCTCTGCTTATTGAAGAGAAAGTAATTACTTTGAAACACAAAGGGGTCTAATTAGGCTGGGTAGGGTTGTCTGTATTGCGGTGTATGGTTTAATTGGATTCCTGGGAAGATCAAATAGTGATTAATATCACTGTAGTCGGTGATGATTTGTAATGAGTTCTAATTTGTATTTTGTGGTGTAATTTGGGAGTGTTTGTGGTACTTCTAAGGATTATGATGTGTTTGGGCAAGCTTAAATTTGTGTGAAGTCGTTCAATTCACTGCACACGGTTGGTAGTGTCATTTCACTGTCTTTTTCAGCCGTTCCGATAGTTGCAATGTAGAGATTTACGATCCAAAAACAATATGCTTTATAAAGACAGAGGATCGTGCCGAATATGAAGAGTTGTATCCGGTAGTGCTCAACTATGATGGAAGCTGTTCCGAATAGGATTGCGATAAGAATCACGACCAGAAGTCTCCACCATTTGTAGCAACTGGTTAACTTTTTCTGTACGAAATAACAAAAAATATTCATTACTTGATGAACTGTTGATAAGAAAGGAAATTGCTGTAACCCAATAGCACGCATTTTTCATGCACAACCATAAAATTTAGTAGAAAGTTTAAGACAAGATGATAAACAAAAACCTTGTCACTTGTACAAATAAATGGAGAGCTTGTCAAGAGTGATAAATCAGTGTCAAAAACTAAGTAACAGTAATGAAAGATGGGACGATCCCACGTATTGGGTTAATGCATTATCCATTACAAGTTAAGTAAACAATAATAGAGTTCGTCTCTTGAAAGAGTTAGTAATGTTTTTCTAGGTGAAAATAAAAACACATGAAATACATGAAAGAAAGATCGAAGGTTGTGTGCATGTAATGTACAAAGACAGTTTATATAAATGTAAAACGAGTTGATACAGTTCGTCAATGTCGAGGCAGGAAGAGGAAATTTTAGAGTGAAAGTATTTTAAGCACCTTTTTGTGAGCATTGAGCAGCAACATTGCCAGATAAAACTCCAGAAGACTCAGACTGATCACAAGCGTCAAGATGGACAGAAACATACTGACTACACATAAAATACAGAACATCCATTTTCAGAGCTAAGTAATGCACTGAAAATGTGTAAACTTTCTCTTACAGGATTTCTCCACCGTTTTAGCAGACTCCATCGGTGGTAAAGATAAATCCTCTCGAATGCTTTGCATTAGGTCTTTAAAAACGGTGAGAGATACCAATAAAATTACCAATGGTAAAACGGCCAGGACTGCTCCGATCTTTTAAAAGAACATAAGTATTTCTTTTCAGATCTAAAATACTAATAAATCGTAGCAAAATTCATTTTTTTATTATCTTACCACATCCAAAATTGCAATTGCAACCAGGCCATTATGCAAAGTATACCCACAACAAGGCTTTTTTGCACTAAACTTTTTTATATCCGTACACCACGCGGTGCAACAAGCTAGAAAAAGAATTATAGAACAAAAATAAACTATTTTTTGTTTTATTCTTTACTAAATTTTGATCCAAATAAACGAATTTGTCCTAAACTTACCTCCGACATCTACCTCTTTTCGAATTTGGACCAACAAATCCATGTTGACAGCTAGAACCCGTTATCCTGATGAAATTAACTACTCCGTACGATTACCCTGTTCCTACTAATTAGCTTCTGTCCAAGACCCCATTAAAAAGACTTGTTCTGGTAACAACACCCTTAATCAAATCACTTTGCTGACATGCAATAGCGTAAAAGTGAAGCTAGACGGATGCCACGTGAAAGTGAAGTGTTTCGCGATATTAGCAAAACTTGGAGTGGCATTGCCAATTTGTCTGCAAAATGCACCAGGAGAAAGCAACTGGATGCAAGTGTGGTGCAGAGATTGTTTTACTGCGGGATTCTCACGCTCCAGTCTTCAATCCTACTGACTCCACTCCACGCAGAGAACTGAGAAACTTTCACCGACATCTCGGCCCGTTATGGTACCAAGGACTGATCCACTCCGATTCAGTGAAGGGCTACAAAATTGTGTCTGCTTCTTTTGCTTTTTCTTCTCTACTATTTCTTGGTTTTAGCATGATCCGATTAAAGTTGGTCCACTTTGGCCTACACAGTTGTATTTCACTAGAAATAAAATTCTGCTTGCGGATATTTTTTTGCATCTGTGTCACCCCTAATGGTTAAGATGCTGAGTGTGCTTTTATGCGGAGTAAGTTATGAGTAGAAAAAATGGTAGAAAAGTGGATGATTATTAGTGCAATGAATCACATTTATATGCCCTGCTAGTTTATTTTCATGAGGCACTAATTTTCCCTTTCAAAATTAATGCTGCATCTGCACGAAGAAGTTTTAATGTCTACTAATGGTTTACACAAGAAGTCGTTTCTGCATTTTAAGTTTAATTTGGAAAGGGAAGTTAGTTTTGAGCAAATGAAACTAATCACCGAAAGTAAGTAGAGATGAAAGTGGAAGGATTAGTTGAAAGAGAAAGTCCTATGGATAAACTTTGGGGTTTATGTAAATATTTACTTGGAATTATTCAAGGAATAATTCTCCATAAGCTTGTTTTTGACAATAGTTTAAAAGAGATACAAAGTAAATAATTTTGCAATTTGCAAATTCTTGGTACTGTTTTTGCCTTAAAAAACAAGCTTTAAACTATAATTCCTTATGCAATGAAACGTTCTAAATTGTATGCAGATTTTCAACTTATGGAGCTGGCTTTATAGCAGTTATAAAATTTAATTAAATTTACGAACTCTGTAGCAAAGAAAAGCAACTTTTGCAGCTTTAAAAAACAAACGAAGCAAAGTTATGGTGATTCTTCTTAAGATGTGGAATATGGATGGTAAAGAAGTTCTTGAAGTGAAACTTGATTGGGAACCTTATCCATTCACTAAGAAATGAATAGGATCCAATTCCGACGATTCTCCGTATATGAAGAAATGTGTCTTAAATGCAGCCTCCAACTCTGGTAACCTGACTCCGATTTTATTTTATTTGTTCAATATCAGGATGGATGGTTTTATGCCTGCCCACCAAGCACTTCCGAATTTATAGGTGTAACACATAAGTACCAAGGTTTTTCAAATTTAATTAAGAAAAGGAAAACGGTGTCGTAAAATATTTACGATAAAAACGGGAACAAGGGATCCATTAGCAGTACTAGAAAGCATCCCTTCCAACAGACTTAATGTAGCTGGTACGACTAAACTAAACAAAGCCAACCAAAGACTATAAGACTTTCTCTTGACTAGCCAATTTTCTAATCAGCTCTCATTCAGTGGGAAATAAAGGCTCATCTTTGTAAAACTTTTTTACAAGTTCCACTGACTGTCACCAACCATGGAAAGAATCCATTTTAATCCATCAACCGTAGCTACCCACATCTAATCTTTTAACAGTTCCATCTCGCTTTTCATATTAAAATAATATTCTCCAAATTGTAACCCAAACCAAAGAAGGAGCCAAAGAAAACTAACCAAGGAACTAACCAAAGAAGAACGCCAAGAAACGGTGGCAGTTTTCGTAACCTGATTCCAAAGAATGAGATTGGTACAGAACTATATTAATTTTGAATATCTCAAACATTCCAAGTCAAGGAATATCATAATTATTCCGCACATATTTCACTACCCTCCTCCTGCTGACGTAGGTCAGAATCAGACCTACGATTCAGGAAGCATTCCCCATATGCTATCCAATATCCATTACTTTTGGTATTTATTTTGCCAGGTCTATGTGAGCATGTGGTGTGGTCTTACTTACTGGCGAAAATGTGACCTTCTCTCCTTTCCCTTGAACGTAGGGAATTTGAGAACTTGGATATGGGAAGTCACCACCAAAGCAAAACGGTGGTTTGGTTAAGGTTTGAGAAATGAGTGGAGAAAGCAGTAGTAAAGTAACTACCAAACTATGCAGCCAAGCCAAGCCACCCTGCAGAAACAGTAGATTGCAAAGAAATCGCATCATCGACCGGTCTTTCTCTAAATTTGCTCTCTCTTTCTCTGCAGTGTGGATTTCTGCTGCAGTCGCAGTAGGTCTGGGTTGCAGTAATGCTAACACAATTTCTAGGTCTGACAAAGGTCTGGTGCGCCTTAGTTTACTTTCACCAGCTTTGTATACTGCACAACCATTGGACCAATCCTTGCCGTTGGAAATGAATGTTGCTCGCATAGTTATACATACCTAGCAAAGTTTTGATGCGATACAATACAAGATTGGAAGGGATGGATTTTGGCAATGGCAATGCGGGTATTTTACTGTTTCATGTAAGTTTTATGTAGCTCTCTGCCTAAGTTGAGAAAGCTAAGCTCCAGGGAAAGAGGAGAGACCAGAAACCGAGCGACCTTGCCTTTCGCCAAAATTGGGATAGAATTCAGAGGCAGGGCCATGGCAAATCTGTCTCAATGTATGGTTTGAAAAGTCAAGCATTATTTTGTAAAGCCACGTACTACACATACATATACTAGATATGTAGACATGCTTATTGAAACGCGGTACTATTCCCTTTTCTGCTATAGTATCTCTCAAAACTAAAATAGCTTTGGCCGGAAGAGAAAGCCATTATTGGTCGAGTAGTTTTGGCTGAAATAAGTAGACTTCACTAAACCAACCAACCGCAGTAAAGAGCAAGAGAGAAATAAAGGTGTGATAGTATGATGATGGGACACGCCAAACAAATCAGGTATGATAATGCCAAGGATAAAAAAGGCCGGATATGTGGAAAGTGCAAGAGCATTAAGTAAAGGTTTGGCTGAAAGCAGTAAAGTGAAAAAGTATCCAATTTCTACTTTCAATAGCAATCATTCTTCTGTGTAAAGGAAGGACTTGATTGTGTCGAATGCAAAGGGCCCCAAGGAGATTTCTATTCCCTAATGGAAAATGTGTACTTCAATTTAAAATAAGATTTCCTACTGTCCATAAAAACTGGAATTCCTACGTACATGAGTCTTTCTTACGATGACAAAGGAAATAAGTTTATACAATTCATGGAATAAATTAGTCGTATCATGTTTTTTAAAAGAATTCATTCAAAATACACAGTGAAATATCTACCACTTGGGTACAACTTTATGTATTCTGGACTGAGACTTTCTCCAAGTAGTAGCTCACATTTGAAGATTTGTATTACAGATAAGACAAAGATAAGAATAGTTATCGAACTTTCTAATTTGTGGTACTTACTGCACGCGATGTATTTGTAACGCAAAACAACTTGGAGGTAATTGGACATGATTGAAGCTGGAAATGGGAGGTATAATAGGAAACATACTCCTCTCCAATTTCCTAAAAAACACAATTCTATTACTCGACAACAATAAACTTTCTAAGATGTAAGGATTCTCGTAATTCTTTCTTTGGCACTCTAACGAATGGACAATCTTCTGCCATATTTTTTATTTTCACAGCCACCATCGTGTCAATTTCATTTTAGTTGAGAAAGATCTATTTCGATATTAGTCTTTTCTTGTGACTCCACCTGCCTTTCCCATTGTTGGGTCGATATCATGTCCAAGAATCCAACAAAACAGCAAGGCAACCTAATACCAAAGTTTTTAGTGGCACCAGACTGTTGTTTAGTTGGACAGCTTTGACATTGGCATTTAGACTGGAGACATAAATGGGTGGGGACAATGAAGGATTGTTTGTTCATGTAGAAAGCAACCTTGAGCAGTTGAACTTGGACTTGAAATGTTCCCATGATCATGACTGCGTCTACTTTTTTTGTTTCTTATCTTAGTAACGGGTAGCATTGACGGAAATGCGATAATAACAGTGTTAACCGGAGTGAATAAGCGTAAGCTTTATGTAATACCTTGGCCCCATCCCTCTTATTACCGAAACACACGCATAGGAAAAAGGGTGAAGTCAAAAAAGCATGATTAAACCCTCCCTTGTGGTCATACCGGATGGTGTTGCTTGTCATTTGAATGGCTGCAATAAAATCTGGTTTTTGTGACATGAAAATTATCGAGCTCTAAAAACAATTACGGCTCTTGTAGTATAACTAAAATTATGGCAATCAATTAGAGTTGAGCCCAAACTTTCACTGATTGGGAATTTGTTGTATGACAAATTTTTGACAAATTAACAATATGTGTCCTTGTTTAGCAAAAAGTTTCTGTATGTTCAGAATTTCAAGAAATGTCCAGAAATGTAGCAAGAGTAAAGGAATCCTTTTAAAAAATAGTCTCATTTCATATTCTTTCATCTTTTCCCAAAAAGCGGAGCCAACCCTAATAAAATATTCATTGGCAATTTATCCTGCTTGGGAATTTGGGATTCCGTCCATCCAATGGATGGCATCCATAAACATTCCGCCACCCACATTCCAGTAACCTTTGAAATAAATAAGTTCCCAGCTATTTAGTATTGACTTTCTCTAGCAAACCATGCTACAGTAGCATTGCTACTGAAAACTGACAACTTTCTCCAAACAGAAAATCCGGACTTTCTATTTCTGTCCAAAATCCCACTGCTAATTGAAACATCTCAAGCTTACCCTAATACATTTGTCGGCACTTTTTTGCTTTTACCTGGTTTTATGAAGAATGACGCAAGTGACGTAAAACTCGGATTCAAAGATCAAGATCACCCATTATTGGCCATCATCATCAATCATCCCATTATACATCTCAAAAACTGTTCCTCTCTCATCATCTTACAGATTTTGGACCAGAATCAAATCTCAGAAATCAAGAAATATTCCTTTCCCATAAATCAAAGGAAACATTTTTCCAAAAAAAGTTTCATAATAATAATATCTCAACAAAGACTTACAGTTGCAATGCCATTACACACTAGTGCCTGAGTCAGTTGCTGGAGTCGGAGCCATCTATAGCTCGAATTTCCAGGTAAAAAATTTGAATCCGAGTTCCCATCAGCCAGCAACCGCATAAGTTGAGTGGATAAAAAATATAAAAAAAGACTCTTTCTTTCTTATTACTTGGCCAAAAGTCCTGTGTTTTCGTGGTTTATCTTATTATTGGAGACAACAAAGGAGACCAACTTTTAATTTAATTGGAATGGTTTTGGTAGTGTCAGTTAAAATAGGATCAGCTAATGGTGTAAATTTGGGATCTATCTCCTAAGACTGCTAATTAGTTTAATTGAACAATTGACGGGTGGCAGAATATTTTTAATTGGTTTGATAGTGAAGTGATCAGTTGGTGGTGTAGTTGGTAAGTCTAATTATTTTGATCCAACTACTATTTTTGGCGTGGACTGGATTATGTTAGCAGTGCATAAAAGCGAGGGTTAATTTGGTTTGTTTGTTTATTTGCTATTTTAGATGCAGACAATTTTTTGAAAAATCCGACATCTACATCGACAAAATATAATGGAGGTGGACAAAATGTACAACACTTACGAAGGGGTTCTGGCCTACACGGTTCATGAGACTGGGAAACATGAACCGATTTCCACGGACTCTCTCAATCTCGGCGTTGTATGTGGATATCAATTAGATAACCGTTTGAATATTCAATTAGCGGTGGTAAACTCAATTAATTAATTACGTTTTTTATAGGTCTATGATCCACAAGGACTTACGGTGTTTTTATGTAAAGGAGACAAAGGTAAAGAAAGCAAAGAGTTATTCTAGGATTCGAAATCACTAAGTTAATTGGCTAATAATTTTCTAATCTTCTCAGATTCTTTACAAGACGGAGGTTCTCAAAGACTATTTGAAACAATTGTTGAAAGATCTTCGCCTCCTATAAAAATTGGGAGGACTGGTTTCATCATCCCGACAGAAACTGAAGCAATTTTCATAAAGATGCCGACTGAACAGGGTAGGGAACGATTTTGTTAAAAGATATTTGAAATTGGTCACCTTTCTTTACCTTATTCGCACTAAGTTTGTATCTGGATTGTTTAGACGCAGCAACTTTACATATGCAAATCACGAAAGCACTTAAAGGGAATGAATCTTCATTGTTTGCCGTTCGAACAGAGGAATCCTCTGCGCTCCAATATTTTCAAGTGATTTAAATTCTTGTAACACCTGGAATGACACATAGAGCTGAAATTAATGTAGCGTTTATTTCTTTGCAGTTTTATGGTTATTTATCACAACAGCAAAACATGATGCAAGACTACATTCGAACTGCTACGTATCAAAAAGCAATACTTTCAAACATCAAAGATTTTCAAGGTATTGAACTTGACATTTAATCAAAAAGCAATATGTTTATTCTTTCAGATTTGAAGTTGAAAATTTTTGTATTTTAAAATTTTAGACAAGGTGATCCTCGACGTTGGAGCGGGATCAGGAATCCTTTCATTCTTTGCGGTTCAAGCCGGAGCGAAGAAAGTCTATGCTGTTGAAGCTTCTAGTATGGCAATCCACGCAGAGGTTCGCTTCGCTACGCTAATAATTTCATTTTTTAGTGAAATACTCGTTAGTCATTTAGTCAATTTGGAATTTGGATTTCAAAACCTTTACTTTTTGTATTGCAGATATTAGCAGCTGCAAATGGACTAAGCTCAAAGTTGATTGTGGTCCCAGGAAAAATTGAAGAGATAGAACTGCCCGAAAAAGTGCGTATTTAAAAAGTCTTAATTCTTACCACAAGCAAATTAATACCAACGTCTGGTTTAGGTGGACGCTATAATTTCCGAACCCATGGGATACATGTTGTATAATGAAAGGATGCTTGAAACTTACCTCCATGCCAAAAAGTGGCTCAAACCAGACGGTAATTTTATTTTGTGAATTTGGTTTAGATTTAAAGTCCACAACATTTTGGCAGCAATTTATTCGCTTCTGTAGGTAAAATGTTTCCCAGTAGAGGAGACCTTCACGTCACACCTTTTAACGACGAGGCACTGTATATGGAACAGTGCACTAAAGCAAATTTCTGGTAAGTGAAGTAGGAAAGCAACACGAAACGCAGTTCTAACACATCTCATTGTTTTTTTTTCAATTTCAGGCAGCAAAACTGTTTTCACGGCGTGGACTTGGGCTCATTAAGATCGGCTGCGATGAAAGAATACTTTCGGCAACCCGTGGTTGACACGTTTGATATTAGAATATGTTTAGCAAAATCTGTAAAGCACACGGTTGACTTCATGACTGCATCTGAGTTTGATCTTCATCAGCTCAGCATACCCTTAGAATTTGATATTTTGGAGGCTGGGACGGTTCACGGTTTAGGTAAAGTTATTTACAATTTATTTATACAAAGTTATTTATCTACTGTTATCTACTCTATCTACAATCAAGATTCTTTAATGTCACGGTTTAGCCTTCTGGTTTGATGTTGCCTTTGAGGGGTCTGTAACTCCAGTCTGGTTGTCTACTGCTCCTACAGAACCCTTAACTCATTGGTACCAAGTAAGGAGGATGCCATTACAAACTACAAACCGTTTTACTTTGAAATAATTCATTTGCATTCCCTATTTCTTAGGTCCGCTGTTTGGTTGAAAAACCATTTTTTGTGAAGCAAGGGCAAAAGCTAACTGGAAGGGTGGAATTAATATCCAATAAGAGGTATTTAAGTAAAAAGTGGAATACAATTTTCAGCATCCAATAATTTAACTTAATTTTTTAACAGACAAAGCTATGACGTCTTGATGGAGTTAGACTGTGAAGGAGAAACGATTTCAAATACTCTTGATCTAAAAAATCCGGTACGTAATTCTGACAAAATTGTATAATCTTGTATATTGAATGAAATTATTCATGTGCATATTCTACGAACATTTAGTACTTCCGTTACACCGGCCAGCCACCTCAGCCCCCTCCAGGTCATCACAACACTGGTACGGCACCATCAGACAAAATTTGGACAATGGAAAATGGACTTGTAAACGGGGTTCATATGAATGGTCTCGTGGATGGAATGAGCACTTTGGTGGAAATGCCTCAAGCTGTGATGGGAGTTCTTCCAGGCAATATGGTAAACACTATGCCAGCGTCTAAAAAAGATATAAAAAATTGTTAATGAATACCATCAAATCTATTATTTCTTTGTATTTCAGCCACATCAAATGCAGGCCAATGCATCGGTCACACATTACACGGCCGTTCCTTTACTTGGAGATTTCGTAACAGCTGGACAGCCTCAAGGGGTTTTGCTCAGCAATCCAAATGTGAATATGAACCTTCAAAACGTGAACCTCCAAATGAATCCCAATATTAATTGGCAGCATTGAATTGCAAAGTGCGTTGACTGACTGGTTAAATACTTCCCGATTTATATATAAAGCATGCTGCGAGTGCCGCAGCACAACAGCCACAATTAATAATTTGAAAGTTTGAAGACTTTCCATCATCATCTCTGGTGTAAAAAGTAAATTTTAGTGTCAATCCTATCTGTACAATTATGGGATACGACATACTTAATGTATGACTCCTATTCTAATGATTTTTAATGATTGGATTAGGGATTTTTGCACAAAAAAGAAGTTGTGATTTTTTCTTATATACTTCCAGTTGCAGTGTGTCGTGTTATATTAGGGAGTGAATGTTTTTAACTTAACATTATAAATTAGATTCTAAGAAACCGTAATCAACGAAAAACAATTAAGTCACAATGCCAGCCGATTCTACTCGATTGTTGTAATCCTATTTAGTGAGTTACATTTTAACTTTGCTTGAATCAGTGAACCATAACTCTGGACGAACATTTGTTGATGGACACATGATTTGAGATACATGTACTTTGCTGTAAGGAAATCCACTCATAAGACAGTACAATAAGACCGGAATTCCGAATATTGTAGCTCATTCACCTCTCCTAAATATTACTACAAACCTTAATAAGTTGTATTTACTCTGATAAGCTAAAACTAAAGTAAATGAAAAGTTTTCATGAGTAAACTGTTTAATGTGGATAATTTTTTAAATTCTGTTGGAATGAATACAAAAATATCAACCCTGGTTGAATGGCAACTTCTATTGCAGTTCATTCATTACATTAATATTTGCAGGGTACTTGTTTTTTGGCTTGTTCGTACTACGAATTTCGTAGATATTGGCAGCACTTCAACTCTCTTATTTTTTCATTTCCTTTGGTATACTACAAATGCATAACTGCATATTAAACACTTCTTACTTTTGCCGATCTACATAAAAACTATTCAATTTTAAAGGAATAAAAAGACTGAGTCGTGAGCATATAATAGTGTCATAATTATTGTGCTTTTAGTACTTTGTTCGCTTCTGTCCGTTGTTTTTACCCAGTTAATTTTTTGCTACAGGGTGTTTCCTCAGGTCGTTATATTTGCTAAATCTCCTGATTTTATTGCGTATGGTCACGGATCATTGCAAAAATGGTGTGCAAAACCTGCATTACCAATATAATGCATAAAGTGCATACTTTGCATCACAGCAGGAAGTAGACAGATGAATGACACATCCATCACAAGTAATTCAGGTATCAATCACTTTTAATAGTAACACCAAACTCAGGTAGTGCACCACGTCTCAAAATTACTGACAGGATGAATGACTAAACAAAGAAAGATGCCAATTGTTTAATTTTTCGTGTTAATTTGACCCCTGGGAAATAATTGACTACAAGATTGAATCTTAGAAGTTTGAAGTTCGAAGTTTGACACAACAATCCAAATTGTTAAGCAAACTGAATTAAAATTACTTGTTGCATAGCTGTCATTGTTTTAAAATCAACTTCAACAAGCAGAACCTTGACCCAATGTCCTTGACGCAATTTGCATTAACACTTGACTTTTGGCACTTGTCATGCCTTTGCTTGCAAAAGTGGTTATGAAAAATTTAATTGATTTTTCATATCCATACGTAGTTTACCAATTCTTGAGGATGTGTCAGTGTCAGAGAGTTAATGGACTGTTGATTTCCGTCCATGCACTTTTCCATAAATTGCCTTTAGAATTTTACTATCTGGGATTTAATCGTGTCTAATTGTCTTGTCTAGACGAAAATGTTTTATGCAATAAAAGGATTTATTTAAATATGAGCGTCCTTCTTAACTGTGGTTTATCTCGTATCATTGCTTTATGACATTTCTAAAAATCTACTTGTGAAAGAAATGTCCTTAAATCAGACTTCCTGTTTTCATCCAGGTTGATTTGTCATATTAAATGTTTGCCTATCAGTAATTTACTCTTGATTAAAAGTCCCAAAACTATTAGAAAGTTTATATTAAATGAGGAGATATTACTAATTCATAATTATGAATTATGCCAGCCTGCAGCAGTTAAAAATAGTTTTATGAAATCGATAATGAGTTCAATTTTATTGCTTTTCAGATTTAATCTGGTTGATCCATCCACGTCTACAGTTTTTAGAGAGAGGGATAATAGCAGCAAAATTTAATTTTAATATTGTTTGATATTTTTATTCTCTGTAGTCTTTATTTATTTACCACTTTCCAAGAATAGGACAAAGGAGCACTTTACTTTGGATCGATTACGAGATTTGTTTATAAACTTTTTGTCGCTTAATATTCTTGGCTTGTGATACTGTGCATATATGTCACAATTCCATGATAAAAAAATATTTAATTAACTTGCTGATAGGACTTTTATGCATAAAATTGCATAGGTTTCATGCATAAAACTGCATAGCAAAAAATGATCAATGTAACTAATTCGTTGGACGAATAAATCCTGATTCTAATTGAAAATGTTTACAAAGTCCTTTTCTCTTAGTCATGTAATGAATGCATTCAACAAATTCTACTAATCAAGAGAGGCAAATTCGTGAATATTCATAGCATCATAAAATAATTTTACATTTATTGCAATCATACTTGATGGCAGGTTTCTGTATCTTGTTAACTTTTTGGTTTTGGCACAAAGTTGCATGTTTCCAATAAATTGCAAACCCAAATAAATTGTATTATGATCTTCATCTCATTTGTTATTAACGGTGTAATGCCAAAGTACAAGGTTAAGTACTGAGAGTAATGTGTCCGAGTAAGTAATTGGTTAAAAGATGAGTAGAATGATTAAGTGATTATCAGTGTACACATAATTCACGTTGTGTGTTCTTTGGTTTTGGAGCCTTGTTTAATGGGTTTGTACAAATTGTAATTAGATATTTATTCGACAAATAGGAACCTACTTACATGACATTTCTAATGGAGTTAGGTCAAAGGTTGCAATTGATTTTTGCTTTATTCTCCGCAGAATCAGAGACAAACGCTTCTGTTCTACGATCATAAGATTACGTCCGGCGTTACATCGTTATTGTGATATTTTGCATGCAAAATTGTGCTTAATGTGGTAAGTTTCCATTTTTCGTCCAATGAATCATAACTTAATAATCAAATCAAAGTTAGCCATTAAAACTGGAACAATGCTGAACTCATTAATTCGTAGAAGCAACGTAACAAATAATTGTTAGAAATCATAAGTTACGTAATTAAGTCTATTTGTCAATTAAGTCAATTTCTGCCTTTAGTAAAATCAGGATAAAGAGAACAAACCAAAAATCAAACCAAATCAACACCTTTCCGGCATTTAATCGGATAATTTTTTCTAATTTTCTTAATAAATTGTTCATTTTTCTTTTGTTAAACTGCAGCCCATCAACTAATTTGCATTCGTTTATTCACATCAGCTCCAACCAAACTGCAACAACCATTGTTTGAGATTTAGTACAAAATATGAATGGCTTTTACTCGCCGAAGCATTTTTATCTAGCAGCAGGCAGTCAGACCAGTAACAATGATTTGGTAATCAGAATAAGTCCAGGAGCGCAAATTGAAAAGAATAATAAGAAAAGTTATACAAATCTGATTTAAATTTTGGATTCCGTAATACCTAAAATTACTTGCTAACTACCGACTGACATGCTTATGTCAGACAAAAGAAAAAGTTAAGCCATCAAAAACTGCATTCTAATAATAATCAAGACATATATAAATGCAATACAAAAATAACTGACTCACATTTTAAAGAATGATTTGATAAGACTGTCCAAAAAATCAAGAATCTGGTTGCATTCATTTTCAAAATCCAATCTCATACACAAAATAAAATCTTATGGGACATAATTTAGCTAAATAGGAAATCAAATCCGTGATTCCGTCAAATCGTTAAAAATAAATTATAACGAACTTCTCATGTCTGTTTCATACAAATAAAAAATAAAAAAAATACTGCGCTCATGAATGAACGCAGTCAATTTACCTGGATTTCAGTTCGCTCAAATAAAATTAAGCCTTCATAAAAGTTACTTTGTTCTCAGATGCAAATTTAAAATTAAGTTAAATGAAATTATTTTATTGAATAATCATTGATTAGTAATCAATGAACCTACACAAAATCTATCCTTTCATGCCACAAAAGATTTGGATGGATATCAATTTATTATTGGAAAGGACCAAATTTATTGTTTGCTTACTTTTTTGTTTACTAATTAAATAAATTAAGTCCATATTTGTGGAACAAACTGTTATTCAAATCTTTTGCCTTTTACCAGATTGCTTACGTTATTTGACTTGACCACAACATGGTACACATCAGAACAGAAAGGAATTCATCTTTAAATTATTTGTAATAACTTGCACTTGCTGCTTAAAAAACAATTTATATAGCTTTACCACTTACTGCTTGGCATGCATAAAATTCGTAAACAAAAATCAACTATTGGTAAATAGTTGGCGTTGACATTGAACTCGAATTTTTTATTTACAAAAAAGCCATAATGTCAATCAGTAATTGACAATTTTATTAGTGTAGGGATGAATTGATAATGAGTGAGATACTGCTAAACATAAAGATTGGATATGGTGTCAACGCTCAAGAGTCAACAAACTGGTGTAGTGCAGATATAAAAGAAATAAAATTAACTGCTTACGGGTTAACTGGCTTAGCATGTCAGTTGCATTTATTTTCTCATCCATGCCACAATATGCAGATTGGTTGTGACGAAGAATTGCTTTGTAATAATGCAAATTCAGTCAATGTATGAGTCGGTAAATTTATTAAAATTTGATTTGACGGTGTGAGATTCTTGACACAGAAATTATGGCAAAGAATTTACGCAAAACACCGCAAAACAAAGCACAATGCCATGACCTATCTACCTAAGTAATGAGCCTGATCAACATTTCCTCTTAAAAAGTAAGCCAATTATACGCAAATTATCAAAATTATCACCTTCTTTTCTTTATCTAATTTGTGATAATCGATAAATTCGTTAAAAAGATTCGTCTCACCTCTCCAATTATTGTCATGCTAAACATAAATAGTTTGCATGCTGCCTTAATGACCCTGCACTAAACGTATGTTTTTAAAAGACATTGAAGAAGTGACCTTGGACATTATTCTGGTCAGTCGAGCATCTTGATTGTTTCTCACTTGTTTTAATTATGAATGCGACAAAAAATCCAAAGTCAGATTAAATTGGATTATGCCTCATTGGTCTAATTTTAAATAAGAATACCAACCGAGGTAAGGACTGTTTTAGACTTGTTATAAAGTTTTATTTATGGCTTTGCTACAAAACTTAGCAAAAAGACAGAAAGGGCACTGAAGGAATGTCAACTTGTGAATCTGCCTACAATTTTTCACTGCAAGGTAAACTCATCCCTTTTTATCTTTTTTGGTGTTTACGTTAAATTGATGCCTATGTCTGGCCTTTAATTGTAGGTAATAAAAGTAAAATTGGGGGGCAAAAGGGTACTTTTCCACTAAAACTGCGTAGCAAATAAATGACATTTAGTGGTTGCATTCATCATTATGTTAGTTTCAGGAACACGGTTGACGTCAAATTTAACTGTAGCATTGACAAAAGTCTAAATATAAGAAATTATTGAGATGAATTTTTATAAAAGAAGCAGATAAAAATTGTATAGTCAGAGTATTGTCATTTTATCACAAAAATCCAACTACATCTCACGAAGCCAACAAAATTAGAATGGAATGGAGCAAACCAGATCAGGATTGACCT
Organism: Folsomia manolachei; assembly: GCA_036491905.1. Lineage (NCBI taxonomy): Eukaryota > Metazoa > Arthropoda > Collembola > Entomobryomorpha > Isotomidae > Folsomia > Folsomia manolachei. The sequence goes on from JAAXNX010000235.1 coordinate 33,418, forward strand.
TTAAACGATTACAAATAAAATGTAATAAAATAAAGTTTATTCATAGCTCTGCTAATTAATAGCTCTTGAACTTGAGGTGGTTTTGGTCGTGTCGTGGGTGCCGACTATCCCAAGAAAGGAAACTTCATTTGTTTATGGTTTATGCAATCTTTTATTTGGATGGCGTGCTAAATTTAGATTATTTTAAATTATTTTATTTTAATAAGTAAAAGTGAGGGCTAATAATCAACTGAAATATTTAATTCAGAGTACAAGGCAAGGTTGCACCTTTCCAGACGAATGATCTCATTCACTATTCATCCATAATTATTTTCTTGCATTAGATTTTTTACAATACATAATCCTCTCTGACTCTGGGTGATTTAACGAATAGAAATAAATTGGAAGGAGCGTCTTCGTTAAAAAACGTGGTTTCAACAATGCTGATTGTTGCGTCCTTTTTCTTCCGGTTATAATGAGATCGGCTTTTCTTCAGACAGCCTTTCAAGTTATACGATTATTATTTGCAAATTGAACATGTCCATCAAATCTGGTATTGATTGATTTGATAAAAATGTGAAGGTCATAATATCGTCTTAAAAAGTAAGTTACATGATTTAATTAGATTGTTTCCTGCATATCACGCACGTCCCGTCTTTAGCCTTGCCTTCCTTGTTCAAAATTTGATTGTGAAAAAAGTTTGTTAAATAAAAATGTTACATTTCGCTAATTGAAAGGAACAATTAAAAACCTTCACTCACAGTATGTCACCTTAGTCGTGGAAGGGTTAAAAAATGCATTCCTGTTTGAAAATTGATTGTAACATTCATCACAATTACAATTCTAACATTTGTTATTTGCAAATATGGGATATATTAGATTTGCACCTGAATATTTGGCCATGAATGCCATGTCCGACGCGAGTAATCTGTCAAATTTTGACTCAATGTGCACTCAAAATTTAATATTTCTGACTTTTGACTTTACCCTCGGGGTGCAATATTAATATCTATTATATCGGTTACTAATATTACTAGAATTACAGAGTGCATTACGTCTCTACAAGCTATAATTATCTCACTCCAATGTCAACTGAGTGGTCAAGTTTACCGACAGACAGACAGAAATTTATCACATTTATGCTGTCTCTAAAAAATTTCAAACCTGAAAAGACAAGCTTATTTTTTCTATATTCTCATTGTTAACGGCAGTCCTTTGGCAGCATTTCGCGTATTAATTGGTAAGGGTTATCTACTTGAGCGATAGTTTGCAGTACCTGATTACTTGAATTTGGTTTAGTTAGCAGGGCCCCTAATTTTAAACAGCACACATTATTTTAGTACCTTGGGTCATAAATTGTTAGTAAATTTTCAATTTGTGTTTGAAGAAGTACATGTAGACCAAGGCATACCCATTGCATATACAAAACTGAACTCTAATCATAGATATGTTACTTAATACAATTCCAAATGTTTAATTTGATAAATATTTGGAAACTTAACAAATCATTGATTATAACAGCTACATCTAAAAACAGAATCTGTTTCATTTCAAAGTGAGAAATGCAGACCAGTTAAAAAATTCAATCTGCCTCATTATTGACCAATAAGATATCACACCTCACTGCATTCATTTTGTGGCATCAGCTCAGCATCAGCCACAACCCCATTAACGTCTCAAAGACGGTAGTTAGATATGTACAATTTGGTAATTGGTATTAAGCAAAAACTTTAATGTGTTCATTTCCTTCCTCTTCGCCATCACGTTCAAAATCTGCAGTGCAGCATATCCCTAATCACGTTAACACATAAAAATTAGTGATAATACACACAACTTGCTTTCAATGCAATACATATGCAGCGTAACAATAACATGACCAGTTTGCTGCACTTTGCTGCAATTTGTTTAACTTTTATTATTCTGTAAAAAGATGAGGAATAAAACAATCTCGGCAAAAACTTGACATTTTCGTGCTCTTTGATGTAAAAAAAGATATGGAGCACTTAAGTAACTTAAAGTAAAACGTAACTGCTACAAAGTAAATATGAAATTGAAAGTGTCGTCGTGTCTATCTTTTCGAAAATTTTGCTAGTTTTGGTCAACAAATAACATTTTTTAAAGATTTTTTTCGGACTCCGAACTCTAATGGTTCAACTTCAACAGAATTGTGAGTTTTTAAAATGTAAATGAGATGATAAAATTGTCAAATTAACTTGATCTATGATGGGTACAATGATAAACTTTATTTTAGGCTGTTTTTAATGACCACTGTTTCTTTCTTATTCCAAAAAGTGGATTTCAATTATTGAATTATCACGTATTTAGCATTTCATTTTCGCTCACCATGTCTATTTTATGCCATATTTGGATTGTGTTAATCGCAAGTAACTACAACTTAGTTTGTTAAGAAGTAAGTTTTTACACATTTGCTGAAATGGTTAAAGTATTCAAGTATAAAAATAGCCTGAGTTTTGTTCAAGAAACTTGACAATTACTTTCTTTATCAGGTTACAGAAAAATATACATATTCCTGTCATCTGAATTAGAACAAATAACAGCTCGCAGCGGTTTTCTTAATCAAGAATCAATCCATCAATTCCTACGAGGTAATAAGAATTCCAAGCATGGCATCTGCCTCCTTGACAAGAAGGGATGGAAGGTTGTAATTGTAAACAATTTAAAAAACCATCAAAGATCTCAATCTTTGAGAGGAGTAGCCGCCTCAGCCAATTACCACGTCAATTATCTCCACCTTTAAGGTGATTTAGAGTTAAGTTTTAAATCAAATTGGTGCATGAAGTGAACTGAACTGACATGACATGAAGAGAACAAAGTAATGACGAAAAGGTCAGTGGTCAGCCAAACCATATATAATAGAGCAGGAGGCAGTCCAATTGGCAACTCACGTGGGCACATTATTATTACGCGATTATTGATGTGATGCTCATTGAATGCAATTAAAATTGGTCAATATTTCACAGAATTAAATTTCGTTTTATGCTTATAAGATAAAGACAACAATACAGTTAACAGTGACGTTGGCATGTGCTGTAATTTTCCTAAGTCATAATGAAACGCGATTTGTTCCAATATTTTTTGGCATTCCTTCCATTCTGTCAATTTTTCATGCGAAAGTAAAACTGACGAGTTCGGATAAAGAAAAAAACAGCATAAACTACGCAATAACAGTAAAATTAATTTCTCACTCAGTCGTCACACCAAAATTTTGTATTACAGACGCATAACATAATGCTTCTGTCGGTCACCAACCGTTGGTGACCAACGTTAGCCTGTTCAATTAAATTGCGGTCATTTCACTAACTAGAGCCAAATAGTAGAAGGGTCAAGTCAAAGCCAAGAAGTTTTGGCTGCAACTTCAACTTGTAGCCAATAAAATTTAATTATAATGTTAGTGTTGAATATTGGCTTGATTTGATTCCATGCGCGTGATATGAATGGTTGTTGCTCTAAAAGGTTATTATTACAGAGTGAAGATTCACCCAATCTGGTTAATGTTGATTGCAACATGAAATAACTGGCTGCACTCAAATTGTCAAATTCAAATGATTTCAGTAATTAACTAATTATCAAATTGATTAATCTCCTTGTGAAGAGCTCTGAGTTTGGTTTGGGAGGCTTTACTGAAATTTGACACTAATCAGTCAGCATAACAAGACATTTGAAGATTTTTGGTGTGCATCTTTGGGAATTTTTCATTTAAGGAAAGCCAAGTACAGAGCTAATAGGTAGTCTTATTAATATGCAACAAATTTTCAGAATAGATTTGATGAATTTACTGATAAAATTAATTTTGATAATGTGGGGTCAAGTCATGCATTCTTATTATTGAGATTTTTGCGAGATTAACGATTTCCATATTGATTTTTGCTATAAAAGATACTTATCTAGTACGTTTTGCAAAACACGTTTTTTCTATACTTTTAAAACTTTTTCAATTTGTAGCTGAAATATTTTAAGCTTTCTTTGGGATTCTTTTTGTCGATGTCCATCAGAGAAGACCATAAATACACCAATTTTTCGTCAAATTTCTGTATTAAACTTACAAACTTATTACTAAACCTGATACATCTTAAATAGATTGACTGATTCGTGACAGGTTTTTACACTTAATTATGCTGAAATAAAATGTGTGCCTTACGCAACAAAGGGATCATTTTACAAACAGAGTAAATACACTTGAAGGGCAGTAGATAACTAGAAAATTTCAATTCAATACTTCTTCAAACATTAGCGAACAAATTGACAATCTAAAAGTTCTGCTGTGACTGTG
>JAAXNX010000236.1:0-37677 GCA_036491905.1 Folsomia manolachei
TCCAAATTTTGCATGTATCCAACATTCCGTACATCCGTCGAACTATTTCTATTTTAACGAGCCAAACCTCTCTGTTACGCACTGCAAGTTGTAAGGATGTCGTATAATACTATTAGTACTATTTCAGTAGTATTGCGTAGATATCAACATTAGTTGTGAAGTCAAGTCAACTTTAATTACCGGGAGTCATCAATTCTCTCTTTTCCTCGCCCGGATTATTTGTACTCTCCGCAACAGATAATCAACATTGTTTATTCCGGAGAAAAGCCGTAGCCCTACTCCCTAGTAGGGAGTCCCTACCACAGTCAAAGTGTAGGTATTGCATAGTTGCCTCGCTATTTATTTGCAACCATAGCTGGCTTCCTCCTTCAATTAAATGAGTTTAATTTAATCTCAACCAAGCCCAGAATAATGCAGATGATGACAGGAATACAAAATGACATTAGAAGAGATGCTGGAGCGTCGAGTTTTATGCTAATTTACGCGACAGCATCCCATTGATTGTGCCCATCTTCATTAGGAAATGCCATCCAGTCATGGATCATCAGTGTCCAACCCATTCCACAGCACTTTCATTCAATTTTCACTCCTCCAGTGTTAATTGTTGGACAAACAATTAAATCAGTGTCCAAATATGATTCAATGCTGCCACTACCAATCAATAAGCTGTGTGTGCTACAAGTTGCATATAAATCTAGTCCTAGAGTAATTGTTCCCGAACTCAAATCCCCGTGTGTTACATATTTATGATAACAAATAGAAACCTTAAAAAGGGGCCATGTTATCAGAAATATGTAAGTGGCTATATTTGTAGAGGCAACTCATAAATAACGGTTGGTCCTGCTCTACTGGGCGATTTTGAATGTTTTTTTTTCAGCAAAGACCAAACCAATTGCATTTATTTTATTTCTATCCTATTTCTCTCTCTGGTGGCTATTTTCTATTCAGTTATTTGTAGCAGTAGCCGAGGTGCAGGCGAGGATCGAGTGGAATGCTTATGAATACAAATGTGGATTTACATCCTGGATGAGCACCTTTGTCTTGGGGTTCGTGAGTTTGGGCCTTGGTAATAGGATAAGATGAATACAAGGCGATGTGCATGTCGTAGTTTTTTTATACAAAAGTTGTTTGCTTCTGTTCTTTCTGGACTTGAATGGTTTTGGAAGTGAAAAAGTAAGTCGGGTAAGGGAATAGTATTGCCCCTCTCAAAACCCTTTCGTGCATCCTTATCCTTGTGTCTCTTCAAAAAGATGACCCACAAAAAGTAACTTTTCCTCTGAGAGCAAGTTGTGCTCTAATCCTCTCACCTAGCCATTCTCCCCAGTTCAACAAGATGCACTTATCTGACAAAGGCATGGGAAATCACGGCTTAGCATTGTCAGCCACCAACCACAAATAATTCTTTGAACACGGATGCATATCTTTCTACAGCATGGATGGATTTATCCATAAAAAACACACGATTCAAAAACGACTTCTCCTCAGTCTCCAATTTCTTCTGAAATACAGTGGGCTTGGAACTGGAGCTGAAACTGGGGAATATACGTAGGGAACAACATTCATTTCATAGCCTCAACCAGTCAAGTTCACAAATACATGCAATGTGAATGGAGGATGAGGAGGAAAGGTGTGATAAAATTGTGCATTAATAACATTCTGCACGTTCTCCAGTCCGTGTTTGCATAACTTCTTTCTCGAACTGAGGGCGCAATAAAGGAATTAAAGGAATGAAACTGAGTATAATTTAATAGGTTGAGTGAGGATGGGACCAAATATGGGAAAAGTGATGGGATGCAATCCAATGGTTTCCAATCTAACGAGAATTCCTGGTCAGAAAGTAGGAAACTTGTGGGTTTGGAATGTTGTTGAGCTTCACACCTTGGCTTCCAAGCAAGAAACCAAGAAAGTATTAAACCCATTCACTTTGAAGCATTATTACTATTTCATTCAGAAAAGTTGCGCCCAATTGGCATAATTCTATGAGCAATTTCTTAATATTTAATCGAAGTCAGCTATAACGTCTAACAGAGCTTGATCGGGTCATCTGGCCTTTTGAAATGGTTTGAACTCTGCATTGTTTGTTTGCTAGACCAATTTCAGCATCATCAGCACAAACACTATTCAGCAATACCTTCTTCCTTTCTATGGCATCCTTGCAAACAAACTTCAAAATTTGAGTTGTCATAAAGTATAAAGGAGACGACAATTAAATGAGCTGGAAATTTATTAAATTCAGTTGGAATTCAGGAATGAAAACCTCCATCTCCTTCGCTTCTTGTACATCAGGGAGATTATTGGACATCTTAAAGCATTCATGGAGTACAATTTACTACGCATCGTGCAGTGTGTAACTGCTTCGAAGGATTGCCACGCCACGCCACGCTACACCACTTCGAACTAGGAGACGCAATTTAAAGCTGTCATTATACACGTCAAATTAACTTTAGTGCTTTTGTTGTATTTATTTGAGGGAGTCAAAAGCTTGATGTGGATGATGGTTAGTTGATACTGGTGGGGTTGTAGAGGAGTTTAGGATAAAGGATGCATTTGCATTGCATACGAATGAGACCACATTCCACTTTTGCTGCGATAATAATAATTAGAGCCGTCCGTTGTTGTCCATAAAATGAGGACTGGCTTGACACGCATGTCGCTTTGATTATATGTATTCCTTCAATATCTTCTCATTCTCGCCTTCAATCGTGTTCAATTAGCTGGATGGTGGCAGAATAGAATATGGGGTGCAGGGCACAATACAAGTGGCGAGATGGCAGGCAAACTAATATGTCGTGTCAGAAAAGCTTATTTGTTGGTACTTCTTACGTAAAGAAGAGATTGAGAGCTTGCCAAGTCTTACAGAGGTTTTCCCAAAAATACAGATATGCCAAGAAACCTATCCATTGACAAAAACCCAACAAAGGTAGCCAACCCGATATCTAGCAGTCCACTGTTTCAATCCATGTATAATTTCATCTGAATTCGGTTACATACAACATTTACTATCACGCCATGTAACAACGTAAACGGGGCTAGTATGGAATACTTAGATTCACCAATTTAAGAAATTCCACAGACTCCATGGTCTGTTTGAGTTTATTGGAATCGTTCATCCAACCCGTAGTTGTCGGATAACAATGAAACTGCACAAACACAAGCAATGTAAGTAAGCCCACTTCGTGCCAGAGTTGGGGATGTACTAAAGTAAACAAACTTTTATGCTGGAGAGGATGTTTGTTGAGCTCACCAAGATGATTTAAAGCTTTAGGGAATTTAAAAGTTTTCTTCTTTTGGAATGTTGAGTTTTATACGAGTTTAAATTCTGGCAGGGAGAAAGAGCAGATGAAGCAGGATGGCATGAGTGGTTAATGAAAAAGTAGGAATCCATTTACCCGGTGTCAAATTGTAAAAAAAACAATGAGCAACTCCAAAAGAAGAACCAAATCAAATAATTATATTCTGTATCGATCCCATATTTTAAACCCTTCAAAAAAAGTCAAATTAGAAACAAACTTCTTTTTTTGTACACGCATTTACTCTGAGTCAAGAAGAAAATTGAATTTCGTTTAGCACGCGTCCTCTCCATTGGATTTGTTTGAACTGCATCCAAATTCAAAACTCTCCAAATGATGAGGATGTACTCGAACTTCTTTAGAAAAGACTCTTAAAGTAAAATAATGAATGTAATGATTGTATTTTGGCGTGCCATCCTTCTTTTGTGTCTCTGCCAGGTTTACTTTCCATAAATCGGGACTCGACTAAAAAAGTGAAGTAAATCTAGATATATTCGTAGTTTGGGATGGATGTAATGTTTTTTGAAGTTGCTGACGTTCATCACTTGACTAGACTTCATTGAACTCGACAACATTTTGACAACATGGGGCTCAAATCGAAATTTTATGATGATGTTGTTTTTCTTTACTTCCGTAGTTGGTCGACCTCTGTAAAAACCAAATCATCTCACGAGATCAGTTAACTTCAGCAGAATATATATAATTCATGCTCAGGTGATCCTTAAATTACTGAAATTACTCTACCATGTCAGCACTGGTATTAAATTTGTTTTAGGAATCCCAATTTAAAGAAGCTGCTTTTGCCCACGAAAGGTAAACTCCGGCCATATCAATTCTCATCTATGACTGAATTCGGTTATTCCGACTTAAATTTTTTTTCGAATTTCTCTGATGTTGTGAAAGCTTCAAGATTTATGTTGGTGGTTGGGTGTAAAAAGAAATGTTTGATGTCCCTCAAAAGATGTTGATGCTCAACATATTTCACTAAAACCCACTTTTGACGGAAAGCACAAGTCGGCGTTTCGATAAGGATCCAGCAATAACAAGGCAATTAGTTTTATATGCAAAATTCAAAGCTTATCAAATGCGTTTACATATTAGATTATAATTATGTCTGAAAGACTTCTACAAAAATGCAAAGTATGTAATACGTCTAGTTAATTACGTCACATTACTAGCTCCCAGCCAGACTGGTGACTCACGTACAAATTGGTAAAAAGGAGTATGTTACGATTATGCCATGCTTCTATATTCCGTAAGAAGGGTGAGCTAATAATAATCGGATCATAAAACTCGTATAATATAAGAATCCCTTTCCACAACTCCCATTGCTCCACCTCATCATCATAACCTGATTTAAGAGTCTTGTATGTCGGATTTTCTCTCCACTGAGCATTCCATCATAATCATTTCATTCCATTGGACTCGCTCTTCCCGTGACCAATTCCCACATGAGACAAATCAAATTTCGGAGCAGACTAGACTCGTCGTCTCATCTTACAGTCCCAATCATACAAGTTTTACCTTTCCTCCTTAACATTCCTCTACTTCTACTGATTTTCCCTCTTCCACTACCTCCGAATCTGAGCACTCAAAGATCCAATGTCGTCCAACCAATGCAAATTGATGCTTTGAAGTAGTTCAATGATGATGTCCTATTACTCTTTCTTCTCATCAGTTTTATATATTGGTTTGGGAAATGGGAGCAAAAGGAGTCCATCAATCACGATTACTTTCCTTATTAGTTATACACCAGGCTTCCCTTTCACATTTTCCATCAATCCATCCACCGTGCAATAATCATCACAGTTAATAATCTTGGCTCAATATCCTAATTTGTAATCTTCTTGTAAATGCGGCAAGTATAATTCTCTGTAGGTTACTGAATAACTTTTGTGGCTAGAGATGAGTAAAATTGTAAGATTTGGAGTAAAGATTCATTCCAAGTAAGTATCCTTGGTTTAATTTGCAGTGAAAGAGCAACAGCCAAAGTATCACAGTCAGACGGATGGACGGGGATCGGATGGGGCGATTAGTTGTTATTTCACAGACGTTACCAGCCTTTTAAAAAGCATGTGTCGCTTTGCTGGAGTCTATAAAGGGCATTTATGACAGAGTAAATCATCTTGTATATGGCTCCAACCAGATGACGTGGCCAGGAAACTGATGTTGAATGAGGATAGAAATGTGTTCCACCTTCTTATTTGTATTCCTCCTCGGGGTCCATGCTTCCTCGTACAGGATATCGTGCCACGACTGCTGTGCAACTCCCAAACGTTGTTACCACTCATAAATTCAGAGCTACTAGAACAGCGTCGTTGTGTTTTGTATGTTAGTGGGACCTCTTGGCTCAACAACTACAAAAATACATAACACCGCAAGTCTTAAAGTGGCGCAGCAACTAAGTAAATGTTGGACTGGCCAAATTGATTCTAACTCCGTGATAATGCTCGTCTTAAACGATCCTTTGTAGCTTGTCATGTTCTCTACAACGGGTGGAAGAAAAGACAAATATGAGATGGGAATGGTCGAAAAACATTTCTGAAAAAATCCAGACTACCTAACCAGCACAACACGCAGTAAATTTCTACAAACATGTCCGCATTCTTGTGATTTTACTAATTGCATTTGCGAGCACGGAATCAAGGGTTCTCCACTGGTTTCGAAACATAATTTCCTGTCAAAACTTGGTAATTATGTTGGTCAGTAGACCATTTTAGCAGTAAAACGATTATTGTCAATAAAACCAAAACCGCAGTACTTGCCATGAAAACAAGTAATGCAAGAAATCCTATATAAGTCATGCCGATGAGTATTTTCAAAACTAATAAAATTGAACCATTATAATAGTTTACTGCTTATCATAGCCGGAGTGAAAATTGGAAACACGTGAACAAAGTCAAAGTTCACTTGACTTTAAAAAAAGAGAGGAAAATAAGTTTCAATACTGCATATAAGCATTTGATCGCATCATTAAAATTAAATTTTGCTGAATCCACATACGAACTGTATATCATAATGTATATCAAACTCAAAAACAAATTTGGATTTCACTCAACCTTCCCTGATTTGAATGGGTGTTGAACAAACCCCTCGTCAAAAAAATATTAAAGTAGTGTTAGCCAGTAATTCCAACTGTACGACACACAGACAGATTGTTCACATAAAGTAGTTCACACAACTTAATAAATCCAACAGGTTTTTCAACCACCAAACATAAGTCCAACTCGAATCTTCAATAATTTGGGAACCAAGGTAAAAAGTTATCAAACATCTCCTTCAACTATTTGCTCTCTCTCTCTCTCTGCACGAAGAAAACTAATGAAAGAAATATAACACGAAGGAGAAGGGCTTATAACAAACCATCTAGTAATCGTGCAAGTCCAAGGAAAGAAGATTTCTTAATTTCCACCCTCTAAACATTCATCCACAGTTGTCCTGCATGAATACCAATTAACCTTGATAATAAAATCTTGCTCTTTTCTTAAGACCCTTTGTATTCTGTAAAGTTTTGCTTTGCAGCATACATTTCATAGCAGTAAAAGAGACATGTGCTGCGCACGTAGGAGGTAACTGTAAGGATATTATGATGGTTTGAACAAAGAGATGATGTCTGTATAAAGTTTAAATGTGAATACTACATAACTTTTTTGTATTAAGTAATATCTAATCTCAGCCAGTAAAATAAACGCTTGGATGTCCGGGCATCATAATTTTTATGTTTAAAAATCCTGTTCCTTTATATTCCCTCAAGTTTAAAAAATGTTTTCTTAAGACAAAACTCATGTTGTGAATTGTCCTAGAAGGTTATTGATGATGGCTGGAATAGCAAAAAGTATGAGACAAAGAAAAACCAAGTTTGCAAAAGAAAGTGATACTGTTCTCAATGTGACTGCACAGTAGTAAAATAACCAAAAAAACATTGGATCTAGTTTCCTCTTTTTACTCTTTGTGGTCGTTTGTTGTCTTAAAAGCAAAGAGTTCGTCATACACTCATGTTTTATGAGATCAAACATGCAGAAGGGACCCGCAAATGACATCTATTCTAAAAACAATTCCAAGCTTACCAACAATCATACATCAAGTATTGTCACAATGCAACAATCGAAATTATAATATTGTCAGCCATTCAAAACGGTAATATATCCCCGATATATGCATATAAACCATCATTTCTTTGGTCCGAAAACAGGTCAATATTGAAAACAATTGAGTATCATTTACATACGCAGGAAAACATGAAAATAAAAAGTAAACGCTTCGTGCCGCAGTAATTTTATGATAAAAAGTGGTAATTGAAGGAACTTGGCTCCTGAGGATCGCATCACTTGTAAAAGTAAATCGAGTCGGAATTTAGTGCGTAATTGGATACGCACTTGATTCAAGAGTTGCAAATGAAGTTGAAAGATGTATGCGTGACCACGCACCTCGCCCTAATGTGGAGTTAAAAAAATGAGAGCCTTGAGCAAAAATGGTATTGGTCTCAGATCTGACACTGGTGCATTGTGACTAACAAGGAGTGGGGGTGTGTTGGTTAATCAGTGTCAAAGTGCAAACTTGTTTAAGCTTTCATTACAAGAGACCTTGTACATAATTTGGGGAAGAAATGTTCAGGTGGCCTACTCCATCAACACCAACCAAGTAAGATTGCGATTTCTCATCCTCCGACTCTCGTCAGATCTGACACAACAGTCTTCACTCACTCATCCTTCTTACCTTCAACATCATCCCTAGCTGTACAATATACAATATGAAACAATCGAAATAAAAGAACAGTACAACAAATGGAAAGGAGTAAGGAGAGCAAGGTAAATGGGCGTTCTGGTCTCTGTACTCTATGAAGAACCAGATGTATCTAAATGGTACACTGGCTGGTTGGCTGACTTGATATTGATGCCATCATGAGCCAGAAGAACATCATGTACATGTCAGAGCATAAAAGGTAATGGGGATGAGAAATTGGAAAATTTTCATCCTCCACCACAACAAAACAATGTTCTTGGTCTCCAACTGTAACATAATGGTGGAACGACTTCTACATCATAAAATGGTACGGGAGGAATGTATGTGGTATGAATGGCATGAATCCAGTCTGCATAGACCTAACCAAAAAGACATTACCCGGTTTTGCATGAACTTCCCTTATTTTCCTCGCCATTTATCCTAAATGAACTAATATTGTGATGGGTTTTTGGTAAGGGTGAAAGTAAAAGTTTCAGTTCGGATAAGGAGGTAATTGGAAATGAGCGATCACTCAATTGTGTTGGGATGCATGAGGTCTGGATTTTGTGCTCAATGCAAATTATAAAAGGCGACATTTTTGCGACATTATCAATTGTTTTTGCGTCTTGTACGTATCCTTATGTTTCACGGCGCAGCTAGAACTACTACAGCCTTATTAGTTCTAATCTTTGTATGTTGATTGTTATGCAAACCTACCTTTACTGAACTTTTGATAATTATCATAAATTAGAGGACAATAAATGCAGTCGAATGACTTTATTTCCTATGTCACAATAGAATACAGTAACAGGAATGAAAGAGGTCTCACAACAGAATAACTTTGTGGACAATGCTACTTGTGTATTATTTATTCTTAGCTTGATAAAGATTATTAATGTTGGGTCTTGGTTTTGCTATCTACTTTGAATGGGTTGGTAAAGAGCTCCTTTTCTAGCTCTGGCTTAGTAAAAACAAAACACAACTCAATTGGTACTCCCGTTACTGTTTGGCAATAAAAGTATTTTTCTGCCAAAGTATATCAAGCAGTAGCAAAATTTCGAGAAAGGCGACAGTACATTTAATAAACCTCACATTATTTCAGGTACTCAGCTGACACCGGAGAAAATCAACTTTCTCCAAAATCTCGGCAGAGCCAAAGTATATCCCGGCAGTAAAGGATCAGTCCACACACATTCTTTTCAAGACTCCTTGCTCCCCTCCACTCAACCAATCTGTTTCTTGGAAGGGGAGGCAAGCTTCCGAACTGAACTTCTTTGTTAACTTTCTCTTCACTAAATTACCTGATGATTTCCACTAAGTGGTCGTCTTTCTTAGATCCCACTCTACCAACATCCCCTTTTCCTTTGACTGTCTGTAGGTACAAGTACACTGCCCTCAGTCACTCATTCCAAATCTATCTGTTCTCTATCTACCATCCCAGAAACACTTTAAACCATTCTTTTATCTCCCTCTCTGTTGTCAGACTTCGACATGGGTAGCCACCGGTCTGATGGGCTTTTAAGCTCTCTATTGAGTCTCCAGTAATGAAAAAATGACCCCTGACCTGATCCGCCTAGCTCAGCATAAACATTGACCATTTTAAGTCACGTAGAATTGTCTTTAAATTCGGATTTTTTGTGGCGTTTGATTATAATTCTGCAGATTTAGGATTCGTACTTATGTAACTATTAGATTTTATGTAAATAGAGTGTCCAACTTTTACGAAATTTTGAGTCTCAAAGTGTGTTATACAATTACTCAATAATTATAAAAGGGTAGACAGACAGACCAACGGAAAAACTGTCTACACTCCACCCACCTACAATCTGCTATGCTTCAGTAAAACTAACACATTACAAAGAGCTTAGCTTTAGCCAGCTTAGGAGAAATCCATTGAAATAACGGAAGCGTTTACTTACATCTTGTTCAAGTTGGGACTGTTTGCAAACAGAAGATCTGGGATCGTTCTCAGTCGGTTGCTGCTCAGTCGTCTGAAAAGATAAACAAACCAAAATGTTATTCATTGAGTGGAAGAAAGGAGGTTAAAAAAACTGAGAAGGCAAAACGCATAGTAAAATATAAAAAACGGTGTAACGTAAAGCGTCTCTCTCTTCGACTTCTTTCCTCATTCAACAAAGTTCCAGCATCGCATCTCTTTGCAATGAATTACTTAATGCTGTCCATGCAATCCTTCCAACTTCAAACCTAATAAATTTCAAGCAACACTGAACTGATTAACTCCTTACTGCGTAGGAATTGTACACATTGTCTCAATAAAAAATAAATGTTTTTCAACAGGGAAACTTAACACTTAGAATTTGGATTTAATACACATTCAAGTCGCAAACGTGAAGGCAAGCAATATAAAATGTGTGGCGTAATAGAGAGTAGCATTAGTATAGTATTACACTAAATTACACATACTCCAACTTCTAAGCTCGATGTATTATTATTATCACACGCAACCCTACCATGACACGGTTTAGCTTTCTAAATGGACCTCATTACAGATTAAGCATACTTTTCTTCAGTGATTATCATTGAAAAGAAAAGAAGATAAATTAAGTGGGACTTTGACTTTATTGTTACTTTTCTGCTGCGCAGGAAGAAAATCAAGTATGCAATGGATTTATGTCTGATTGATTGGAAGCTAGGTGACATACATACCAGCGGAACAAAACAGGAGCCAATTAATAGGACATTGCGTTGTATTGGTTGGGTTGGTAGTTAGTAAATGAGGCTGTTTCATCGCTAAGTTGCATAATGTAACGTGCATTACGAAATCAAATATCAAACTGGTAAATACCATTAAACCAGAAAAAATGCGAGGAATAGGCATTATAATACTGGGGTTTCTTGCAATTTAACTTGCTTGTCACAATCGTGCAAGGAATGTCGTGTCTAATTTCTTGTTCTGATTGTCCTCCTGATGTCTCAAAGCCACCGAGGAAACAAAGTAAACCTTGAACAAGCCACGACGGTAGTAACTGTCGTCATAAACAAACTCCGATATTGGGGTGCACGTTTTCTATCTAACCTTTCTGCCAAATGTAAGCTTTTCCTTCCAGAACTCTGTTCCGCTTCAACACTGCTTATGGGATATGCGGAAAGAGTTAGTGGGCAAATACGTCGGATTTGTCCTAACGCAAGCCGACACCTTTAACTTCGATCTTCATTATGTAATGCTAGAGAAAATTAGATCGGAGCTAAATCCCTTTGGACATTTCATACAAGACAAAATTATTTGTGGTCCAAATTAAAAATCTGCTGGAGGCAGTGAGTTGAGCAACTTAATCCAGGCCAGGTTTACAATCCAATTTCAGTTCAACCCAAGACAAAACCTGGCTGATTGGACTTTTTCTTTGTGTCGGATGTTAAACCAATGTATGGCCAGCAACACAACAAGAGACCCCCATACATGCACAACCTTTGAGTAATGCGTTTTTACTGCGAGGAAATTAAAGGAATCCAAAGAGATTTGACGTGGAGCTTTATTACAGCGATAGCAACGGGAGCTCAACCAGAAACAACCAACTTTCTACCAGTTTCTTAATGTCGACGCAAACTTAGCAGAGATTACTGTTTTTACCATTCGTCTGCATTACTGCAGTGCACTACGATTACGCTCTCTTCTGCACAACAGGCCAAGCTAAAAGAAAGCCTGCATGGTTGAAGGAAAGTATAAAACAAGTTTAGTGAGTGGAAAGTGAAGTCCAAAAAGGCATAAACTTAAGACCTTCAATGTAATAAATTTTGAATGTGCAGGAAGTGAAACCATCGAGGCTGGTTTGGGCTCGTGGTATAAACGCGTCCCTACCGTTCGTTCAATTTATTCAACTATCCAACTTTCTCCACAGAAACTAAGGAGCACTACCTTCTCCAAGAGGACCTTGGTTCAGGTGCAATCTGCACAAATTTGTTTGCAAGAATAAGTTACGATGGTTGGCAGGATTCCTTTTAACGTGCTTATGCTAGTCACGTATTTCCATTTTCTTTGGAAGGAACAGAGGTCCACAGTAAATGTCCAAGCCATGTCTGCTTACTTCCATTTCCATCCCATCTCTGGTGTACGGTATTGCTATACATGCTCAGCTCAATACTTACACAACAGTCCAAAGAAATCTTCATTGTTGTTCACGAAATGGCTGATACAGCGTTTTCTTCTAACTGAATACAGAGCAAAGGCATCATGGATCTTGGTTAAAATCCAGAAATAATAATGGGTTTGATTTTTTGTTTGTTCTGAAAGCATCAAAACTATCAGTAGCTGAATCACGATCTGGAGAATGAATTCGAACAAAACCTCTCGAGAAAAATTACTTCACTTGAGTTGCCACTACCCCATCACCATGACCATGCCACCATCTCAGCCCCAGCCAGCAGTAAAGTTGACAGAGGGATTGGAGAAGAGAAGACTCTGACATGAAAAAAAAGTTACGGGTGGCTCTATCCAAGCAGCCAAACGTCTTGTCTTATTACTATCATTATGATTATTATCTGTGGCTTGTTGATGTAGACGGTGTAATGTGAAGAGAAGCCCTAACTGCCCTAACAAACAAAATGTACACGAATTCTTGTACATGTTATTATGGAAAACAAAGGAAAAGATCGTCCATTATAGTGGCAAACAAGATGGAGCAGTCGACTCAAATCTTGTAGTAACGACTTCAATTATTATTTCAGTTCTAAGGAAGGTGATCTTTATACAAAATTTGTGTCGTGACTGTGGCTTGGCTGGACAGAACTTGGACTGGACTGGCTTGGTCCTCCCCTTCTTATTACACAAACCAACAAAATCTTAAACTGACCAACAACAAAGCAAGTGACAGCTAGATTATTATGGGATGGGTACAGGAACTTTTCATCCCTGTCATTACCGTGTGGATTGAATGGATAGTATATGCCATCTCGTCTGCATTTCACACAAAGTTTGAATAATGTCAAAAATTAATTTTGTGGACACTTTAGGAATTTATAATGCCATAAAGGACAGATGAATGAAGCACACCACCGGGCACGGCACCGATGCAATCCGTCTCCAAGATATAATCAAAAGATTTCGAGATTTTATCACTTCTCAAGTTCTTCTTTGCAGTCGTGTTTGTTTAAACGAGATGAGGATAAGATGAAAATGAACATTGTACACAGATGCAATAATAAGGAATAAATAAACGTGTTCGTGTTCCTAGTCAAATAAAATACACAATGTCATCATTCACATGACCATTTGCATTCATCTCCTGATATAGGAACTTGCAAAATAAATACAGAGTATTTAGGGAGACCGCAATTTGCTGACATGCCGAGATAGTATCAGTGGACAAAACCAAGCGTAGACAGGGATTGATCAGTATATTTTTGTATCCATGTGTTTAATTGATGTCCGCTAAAACGACGTGACTTACAAAAATGTTTACAACAAATTGAAATGCCAACTTTCTGAATAATACGGATAACGAATTATTCTCATCCAAAATACCCAAAATTACCTCATCCACTAATAAGCTCAATAGAATTACCAAAAACCAACGCTTAGTGAGTAAACTCAATTTACCCATTGATTGTATTTAATCTAGTAATTGATACTAGTAATTGATTTCAGCTTTTACGTTTTAATAAAATGATTGAAACTAGGTGAAGTTCGTTGGTTCAATTTCCTTCGTAAACAAACAAATATTTGCAGAGGATTGGATGACAGATGGATGTGTGCTTGTCAGTTCTACATATACATATATATCCTAGAAATACATAGGAATAAGTGGTCAGAAGAGATAGATGAAGAGATGCAGATGTTCTGGTCACACACAATCCATTCTGGCCCATTGCGCAATTAGACTAGGAATTAAATGCAGTGAGCAAGGATCAAGCACGCAGAGATCGTTGAGCTGAGCTGCGGAGTGGATTTAACTCTTGTTGGAGTAGTTGAAGATGTGACAAAAGAGGGATTAAATTCGAAAGAGACATAAGTAGAATTCATCGCTGGAGAAGGAGTCCTCGGTTAGTTTAAACCAATGTTGTTGTGTTGCAGTTCGTAGGACGGAGTACACTCTGAAGTCTGAAGTATTACCAGATTGGATCTCATTGCAATTATGACTGCATCCACCTTGTTGTCTGATTTTCCATTTCTACGACTTTTCTCATCCTATCTCGTCAACCTCGGATTTAGCACGTTCTCTTTCAATATTTTCTAAACATCCATTTTCTAGTCAGAGGTCTGCATCCCGTTGCCAATCCCATTCTGGGTGATTTTTGTCCCACGCACATTACATTCCAGGCAATGCAAGCTGAACTTTATTATGCAATCAATCCCGTATTGGCTTACTATTAGATTAGGTAGCTATTTATGTAGATGAATAAGCTTGTATGTACCACGCCTTTGCCAGCACCCTCCCCAAATACCCCTCTGAAACGAACGCCACGAGAACTTCCAGTTGTTAATGTAAATCATAAAATATTTCATTGCATTAAAGTTTGTAGAACTTGAAGAATTAAGAAAAAAACAAGCACAGAATTTTATCCGACCTACGTATTTGTCACTTGAGCAGCTTCATGGAATTCTGTGACTTTTCACAACTTTCACCAGGAAAAGGAATGCATGTGGTGGAAAGAAAGCTGAGTGAAAAAGTCTTCTCAAAGCTTGAGTTTGGTAAAAGCAGCAAAACGTATCACATTAAGCAAATCGTTGTTTTATGGCTCTGACCAACCGTGCCGCATCTCAATACGTGCATGAAACCCAAACTCGTCTCCTTCTTGACGGAAAAGTAGTTCGAGTATCACGACGGAAAAATTTAGAATTCCTGAACGACAAAATAAATGGTGCGAATCACATGCAGCCAGAAAATTAAGTGATTCCATTCTCCGACTGCACTACTGGGGGCAATGAAGAAAAATATGGTATGCATGAAAAGCGAAAAATTCTTGTTAATAATTACACCGACGTTTATATATTTTAGTTGAATATCATCTACTCTCTAACTCACTCACGACTCAACTATCGGTTGAAATTTTCGTGGTGCCTTTGAAGCTTCCTGTCAGTACTGAATGATCAACTAAAATCCTTCAATAATGGAAGTTCCATTGCAAATTTTTAAGTTATTTATTATTCGTCCACCACACACTGGTACACGGTGGATTTCCTGCAAGAAGATCTTAGCAATACAAAGGATTATTGTATACATTTATGACAGCTAATAATTTACTTGCCTCCAGTTTATTAAGTTCATGAAAATAAGTGAAAAAGGATTTGCCCAAAAGAGCTTCAGTTTACCCACCAACTCTGAAGCCATATGTATTCCTCCCAAGTGATCACAAATCTTGTGGAGTGGAGGTGGTCATCCACATTTTCCTTCTTCTTGTGGAATTCTGGTGAAGACAGGGAATAACCCTCGCGATTTACGACTCCTGAAAATGTACAATTTCCATTCCCACGTGAATGCACGGAAGGCATCTTCACGGAAGGCATCTTCACATACACCCACATCAGGAATGAAAGCTAACTCTCCAAACAGATGCTAATAAAGTTGCCATTTGGCACACCTAAAATCTTTGCCATTGCTCGAAATGTTGGGAGTAGCTCATGGACACGTCATTTGCCGATATTTCATTACTCTAAACTGACTCAAACCCATAACAATCAACCATTACACCTAAATTGCCACTTTGTTGCTTCTGACGAAGTTCGTATTTTAGAATTTTCACACCATTCCTCTCCATGATCTCTTCTCAATGGCGAAACTCGATCTTTATCATTTCCTATTGCTAAACTGAAAGAAATAACACAATCTTTTCCCCAAACCTCAAGAAACTTGCGAATAATTTTAATATCTCGGGACAACATTTCACTTTGTAATAATGTCTCTAATCTAAATAGCTTTTAGAATTCAGGTTTTTCATCGCCAACCATAGTAGTAGTAATCTATACTGTGTTTAAGCCAATTAATGCATTTCCAGCTATAAAATGATACGAGACACTGATGTGGCATTCTGAGTGACAGTATTGTGAGGATCTGGTTGGTATTAATCAAGAGCTTACACTCCTTCAAACGTCAATCTATCTGACATCATCAGACGTTTACCTTGGAATATACAAATAACTAAACAATGCAAACCGTTTAGATTCACAATTTCTAGAATTTCTACAAATAATCCCAACACTGCCAGCAAAGGCAGTGTTGTATGAATATATAAAACCTGTAAAGTAAGCCACAAGAACACAGCCTTCTATCTTAACATATTATTATGCACCTTATAAATACAAAAAGATTCATCTAGCACGCTTGGCTTTGGGTAAAATATGCAGCACATCTCGGAGAAAACAGGAATGCGGGGTAGATGCGGCTTATTAAAATTGAAACACCAGAGGATCACTTTCCGCCGAAACAGCCAGCAGGAGACTTCGCATCTCATCAAGTTCTGAATTATGAGTGCACGGAATAGAAAATAAACTCTCCATAATTTTGGTAGATACATACAGCAGGAGGGTAAACTTGGATTTATAAAGTGCTCATTTTGTGAGCGGTGTAGGTATAACTGGACGCCATGTAAAGGGAAAAGTAAACTAACGCCAAACCAACCGAAGCTTGGCAATTCAGCTGCTGCTGCACTCTTCCCTTACGCAGGAGTGTGATTGATGGGTGCATTTTTGACGGAAGAGATAAATATTGTGAAGGTAAACGATACAGAAGTTTGTGATGTGATCTGCTCAGAAAACGCTGGAGGGAATTAAATGCAATAATTGAATTCAGTCAAAATTCAGTGAAAGGGTGCTCTCCCCGTGTTGACCGATTGGATTATGTTGCATCACGGCACTTGAACTTGAGCCTAAGGAGAAAAACACAGACATGGTTCACAGCATTTTAGCCAGCCAGCATCAGACTGGAAAGCTTTCAAGTGCAAAACCAGCCCTCAGAATTCTCTCCCTTCATTCTTGTCCTTACTTATCTTCTTCCCCCACCAAACTCGCACTCATCATTATTACTTCCATCCCTCCGTAGAGTTAAATATTTCAACAAAACATTATTTTAATAACCTCAACGTTCCATTGGCGAATGATGTTCCATTCCAGATGGGAATTCCATGATGGAATGTTTTCACTTTAGAAAAATGTAAAAAAAAAATTGGCAAATAGTTTAAAGTGGCAAAATGACACTACGTTATTTATGCACCACTAATACTGCAAGATGCATATGTTTTTGTAACTGCAAACAAATGTCGAATATTTCATCAAGAGGTAAACATCGAAATGGGTAAAAAAAACTTGAATTTGTTTACTTTAATTCGCATAAATTTTCTAAGCCAGGAATGCAGTTTTCAACACGTACGCAAATTGCTTAAAAATCGCTGAAAAGTAACTTTACTTATTTATCGGAACGTGACCAACCTTGAGGTGCTGAAGTTGGTAAAAAACATTACAAAAATAAATGGCAAATTACTCCCAGATTTTTGCACATTCACTTCTAAACTTTTGAACCCAAGGCCCGAGTGAAAAAATTTGACGCGTTCGGCTAATACACACAAGACAGACAATGATCAGGAATTCCAGTGAAACAAATTCGATTATGTTATTCTGCCATTTAACAGTAAGCGATGTAAATCGTACCTCCGGTTAGCGAACGACTTAATACTCAGTTACAGAAACAACATATTATGCAAAAAGAGTGTCAAATTCCTCCGACGGTACCGTTTTTTGCCGACTAGGTGTGTCAAATACTTGCCTTGAAACTTGACCGGAAAAGGATACCGATAACATAGAGCCTTCTCAAATATTTTTGTGGCATAGTAGTAAAAAGTCTAATAAGCCGAACAGACAATCCATTCGATACATCAGTTTCATTATAACACTCTAATTACACTAAACTTTAGAATAGGAATTAAATGACGATGTATAATGAGTAGCCTCTAAGTTCAAGGACCTTAAATTACGAATTAAACTGCAAGGCAAGGTGCTTTGCAATCAAGTAGGAACAGTTATAGAAATTTTTTAATACCAAGCAATGAACAACCCCCATTAAATAGGAAATACTCGAACACCCTGAATACAACCAAATTAGCACATAATAAATCAGTATAAATAGTGAAAACAGCTCGTTCCAAAATCAAATAAAAACTACGAAAAACACTAACCAACATTAAACCACAACAAAACATCAAAAACAACCCCTAACCTTCAAACCGCAAATACCTAATAGGAAAGACAGCCTGCGAAAAAATTAATCTACAACAAAATTTCATCTTCTTGATCGTAGCTAATCAATCAGGGTTGAAACGATCTGACAAATCTTCAAACGGCAAACGGCAAACGGCAAAGCTGTACTTCAACCAGTAATTCTACGAAACGTCCACTTTTTATCTGTACGCATACATTTACCAGTGAATGGTATGCGTACATTTAAACGAGTCGGTTAATAAACCTCCTCATACATGTGACATGCATTGTGGAAAGTTTATTTAAGCCTAATGTTGGTGGTCATTAATTAAAAAGTATGTGTTCAAGACGAGCACAATTTGCTAATGGGTCCATAGGTGCTAAATACCAAAAAGTGTTGACTCTTGCCTGGAGTGAAAGAACTGAAAGGATGAGTTAGTGGAGTCAGTGGGCAGTCTGCCTCCTCTTCTTGGCTTGATCAGAAAGAAAAGCTTGGAAGGGACAGGAGGATAAGATTTATTGCAAAGAATTCAAGTGCCATAATAATTTTGCGTGAGTTTATACGTACGTGTGAGAGGCCAAACCAAACCAAGGCAAGGGTCGTCGGATGATGTAGAGAATGAAACAGCGGGCAGAAATGAAGAAGAAGGAAAAGGCAGTTAATATTCTTTGAAAGTCTTTCCACAGCCAATTCTCCCTCTGCCAGCAGATTCTTAATGGTTACTGGTCTTAGGCCAGACTTCTTGATCACAATTCATAATAATTTCTTCGTATTTTATTAATCCACTGCCCTGCCTGCCAACCCATTTTTTAAAAGCTCTGCTGTGCTTGCATGGGGTGGCCTACTCAACACAAGAGATTTTCTTCCCCATTAATTACTCTCTTTCAAGGCAAGAGTCTGAGAAGGATGCAAAGTAAAAGTAACAATTTATTTATTTCCAACATTTTCAATAAGTTGCTCCTAGTATTGCTCCCGGCCTGGTTGTCGAACCCTTTGACTAATGATTCTCACTTAATCAGTGTCAACTTCCACAGATTAAGTCGAGTCAATATATACTCGAGAAGATTTATGTCATATTTTTTCAAGCAGTGTCATGAGATGAAACTGGGTGACATGAATTTCCGCCTATTCTCCTACACCTCCAACCCAGGCCAACTAGGAGTAGGAGACACAGATCTATAGCTTGGAGATAAATGTTTTATAACGCCACACCGTCATCACCTACCACCTTGGTCAAAGTTTTCAAGCTTTTCCGTTTTCTCTATCCACGCTGTTGGTTGTCTTATCATATGAAAGAAACGGGGAGGAAGCCACATGTATCCATCCATACACCCGCAACGCCAACTTCCTATTCTACTTCGTCCAGGGTAATCGGCCACGGCTTTATCTGGGTTTTACTGTGTTTATCATGAATACAACCCAGGGGTTTATCTCATCTTCCACATGTTAACGGGGTTCTATTCATGCTTTATTAAAACTTGAATTTGAACTTGATAACGGATGCGTTTTCGGCTAAATCCTATAAAACCTTGTATGACAAAGGGTGTAACGGCTGTGCTTTTGCGAACCCTGCACCCACAAAGGACAGCTTGCACAATCCTTCCCCATGCATCAGACTTGAATGAATATCTGACGGGGTTGGGTTGGCTGTCAAAGAAGTGCAACACTTTTCTCTGATGCGACTGAGATGAGAGTTAGTGCAAAGCTAAAGAGAGCTGATGGTGCATGTCCTCCTACTAGAGTAGACGGCACAAATGCTCTAATCCCGTTCATCCGCCTTTCCCCAAACTCAAACTGTATCCTTTACTTTGTCGACTTTCACTTTCACCCGGCCGAGATAAAATAAAATAAGAAAACTAACGTTGGAGGGAGAGAGCATTTGCTTGTGGCTTAAGAGAAAGGAGAAGAACGGACAGACGGACACAGAGATAAGTGAGACACAGCCCGGTTGGATCCTTCTCTTCATCAAGTTGGGTTTTTTCACAAATAAAAAGGTGCGATCGGCCCCACTTCCAACCTATTCATCCGAAAAAGAGAAAAATCCTCTTCAACACACCAAATCTGGGCAGAAATGAGATCTCCCTAGAACCTATACCTTCTTTCTCCATCCAGTTAAGTTCCATTTCAGTTCCAGAATCCAACTACAGTTAGCTGCTGCTGGACATCAGCACATTTGAAAGAAACGAAACGCATCTGGTTCTAGGGATTCGACAAAAGTACAACAATTCTTAAGACAAGAAAAAGGATATTTTCATGGGGATAAGGAAGGCACAACCCCACCAAGCTAACCGATGGAAAACCATTATGCACTCAGTCTCTTTTTCTATTTCAGCTGCAGCCAACCCCTCTTTTCTAAAACTCTCGCATTTGGAACGATATATAGCTGGCCAAGATCCAAAAGAAAACGGTTCACCCACCCACTCTCCTTTATTCATTCAGGGCCTTAAGCCCCCCACTAACCACACACAACCAAAAAGCTAATCCTCGATTTCTCTGAGAAAGGGAAAGTGAGCATATCGAAATCTAATCAGTTCCTTGTTTCTCCCATTTCTTTCCACATTTCCAAGACAATGGGACCGTGTTGGCTTGCTTGGATGAGTCGTTATTTCGGGATACAGACTTGGCTTGGACTCCATATTCTGATCAAGGCAAAGTGTAGTTGTGGTCTCGGAATTTAAGGAACTCTACATTTTATACTGAAATCGATTTGATTACATAAACGAACAGTTGAAATGAATACTGAAGAAAACTTGCTTATTCCAATCCTCCTGAGAATGCGGTCCCTTTGATCACTTAAAATTTGATGTAAACTAATAACCTTCCTATTTGGGAAAGTATGAATCCATTCATGATTTTAATTCATACCACTCTGATGCCACACACACACACGGGGATTAATTTAAATGCAAGGGCTGTGCCGAATCTCGTAA
Source organism: Folsomia manolachei (assembly GCA_036491905.1). Classification (NCBI taxonomy): domain Eukaryota; kingdom Metazoa; phylum Arthropoda; class Collembola; order Entomobryomorpha; family Isotomidae; genus Folsomia; species Folsomia manolachei. The sequence continues at coordinate 21,088 of JAAXNX010000236.1, forward strand.
CGTCTTTGAAATGATGTAATGCAACTATTTAACTTACATACGTTCCTGTGATTGCTTCGCCATGTAACAATATCTTCCGCTCAGTGAGACCTATTCTGCAAACATTTAACGAAGTCTATCCATGTGTAAAATAGATGCCAAAGTCAGTGAACTGGAATCTAGAGAAAGAACTCGTTTTCATGCATGAATTTAATTGTGTTTGATGGAAGGTGTCAGACGGGCATTTATGTAATCATATACCGAGCATTTATTACAGTGGTAAAGTAGGATTTAACCTTTTTCCTCTCTATTCTCGCATTGGTCAAGCACGTCAATCCAAGCAGCTCACAGAGCGAAATTAAATATTACTAAAAGTCTTTAAGAGGATGACACTGCAACTTGTAGAAAAGTACTCGCACACAACCGGATTGGTTTTGGTACACATCATGCATGTGCGTAAACAAAACACTTTGGGAACACTTGGTGCGAATGACACGTGATAGTTTCGTCTTCAGAGATAATTTTTTATGCTCATCGACTCCTCTTCTATTGTGCTGACTTTGCTTATCTTATTTAATAGGGGTAGAACGATAAGTTGCTTGGTGCGTGCTGAGGAGACCATATTCCTCTCTCGTTGTAGATGGAACATCATCCAACCCATATACGAAGGACAACGGAGGGATGTTCAGTGCCACTCGCCAATAAAATGATACTGTTTCGATGACGCTACTCTATATTTGGTTGGGTGTGAGAAAACGTGTTCCCAGTTCCGTTGGCTATCAACCATCAAAAACGGGGTGCGAGCAAGGCCTTTAACGTAACTTACTGAGTAAAACAGTTTCATCCTCTCCTTGGTTTCATGTTATGAGTCCCGAGACGGCAGTACCCACTTATTTCCTTTTCAGTCTCATTTTTCTTGAGATGCTTTTCTTGAGATGCTCAAATGACAAGCCCAAGTCCATTTACTTTTATAACAAGTTGCAGCTGGGATGCAAACCAGTGCTTAGACTAGACACCATGAAACCAAACTAGATCCCCAAACACACACCTTCGTCATTTTAATCGCCAACCAAACCAACCATTTCTCCATTCGCACGTTGTTGATGCTCATCATTCATGACATCTCATGATTACTAAGCACACACGCCTCCCTCCAACATCCCGCACTCCTATTTCAACCAAATTCCAACCAGATTTTATCAGTGGCCACGAGGCTATCTATAATATATTGGCTGTAACAATTTTATAAAGAGCAGCCAGCCTCAAAGAAATTTAGTTAGAAAGTATAAAGCAGTGCCAAACCAAAGTTAGTTACTGACGGCATTATTATTATTACCAAGGATTGTCACCAACCAACCTTCCATAGAAAAATGGAAATAAGAGTAGAGAACAGTGCAAAGTTATCTCAATCTGCTGCTGCTCCTACTTGAGACCAATATTAAGCACAATAGCAGAATAAAGGGCCATCATAAAACTCAACCTGTTTCTTTATCAGCAAACTACTTGCCCAGCATTAATTTTCTTTTCAAAAGCAACTTAAGATCATGAAGAAAGCATATTCAAAACCATTTCCGATATGGGCACCTATACCTATTAAACTTGGAAACAGACTGAGCTCTTTATGTGCAGGAACCAATTCAAATGTTTCCTCAATCATTGATGGTAATGCCGACGCTCAAATAGGAAAAGGCAATTGAATTGGCTCATTTGCATGTGTATGAACGCATCATAAAGATATCTGAGGCTTTTATTTCCTCATAGTAAATATTCTGATGTTCATTATTTGGACATTTCATTCATTAAGGGGACATGGTACAATCAGGGCGTTAATCATGATTACTCTACAATGTTTGGGTCTATCAAATATCTAGTTTACTTAATTCTAAGTTGAAGATCAGAACGGAGCTACAAAATTAGCACAATTCAGCAGGACTTGCATCGAGGAAGGAAATTATAAAGGAATGTTAAGCAGGAATTTTGGCCGTTTAATGGGAAATTAACAGCATGAATTTGGGTGAAATATCAAATAAGTATGTTAAATGTCAACCCGGAAAACTGATGAGGTGGTCGGATACTGTCAACTTGGCAGTGGCGACAAATTATTGAGCAGGAAAGATTACAAAAGAGTTTCCGCTGATTATCAAAGACTGGAACTGCAATTTAACCCCATAATGAATATACCAGCTTTGCGTGAGTTCCTGCAATTTGCACAGTATAGCCGTTGTTTTTTTTTTGCTATTACAATGTTTGTACAATGGAATTTATGGGGAACGAGTTGGAGTGTAGTACATTAATTCATTGTGTAGGAGTGGAAATAGTACATGCGTTCTTCTGTTGTCGTTTGGCTTACTGGTTGTAAGAGAGAGAGAGTTTGAATGTAAATAATAATTATATTGGACATGTTTATGCTGTTCAAATTTCCAAAGAGTGGTTACTTAACAAGACAACAAGTATGGCCAAACCAAGTGCTTGGTTGAATATATGCTAAGTCAAGTGGCAGTAGCAGTAGAGTGTCGTAAATTGGACGAGATGATGAAAAGATCGAGTGAGAGCGAGGACAGCAAGGAAAAGCGAATTTAAGCGAGACATTTTGAAAATGTTACTTACATTCTTTCCAACGAGGCCAGATCTTGAAAGGAACCCTTCTCCACAGTATGAATCTCGTTATCCGACAATTGTCTGCAAAGTTAATTCAATCAAAACTTTCAGTCCATTTTCCTCTTAATGTTCCAATTGTTCAAGTCAAAGTCAAGAAGAGCAAGTAGAAAACTATGTATTCTCGCATTCCTCCATCTGCTTTAAACATTGCATCACACAAATCTTTTCATTCAACTGCGAAGAACGAAAGCACTCTCTCACAATTTGTATAACTTGGTACAAATGTCGTCCAACTTTAAATTGAATATTCTGAGGCAGTGCTGACTGTAAGTGAATGGGGCTACCCTTCCAATCCAACCCTATTGCACTTGTGTATATTAAAATGTAACACTAATAGTAGGACAGTACGCTACGCTACCCCGTTTACTATATGTATACATTGTCACAATAGATTAACAGAACGAACATCTCTAATGTATGTAAATATGGCTAAAATATACCAGAAAACCTAATAAACTGATTAAAATCACATAAAACAAAGTAGTTACATCTCATATAAACAGAATGTTTCATACCAGAAGTCTCATTGTCCCCAAACTAAGCAGTAAGTCGGCTTGAAAATGGTTTTAAATGCAGAATACTGCAAAAATGCTACATTTGAAAAAAAATTGCAAAAAATTAAAAAAATAAACCACATTCAGCCCTTCCCCCAGAGAGTAATTTGCAACCCCCTATTTTCCAAGTCCGTCTTCAACCATAAATAAAACCAAATTTTCAAAAATTGTGTTTGAGAAATCAAGACGCGTTAAGGCCCTACCTCCGAACGAACAGACAAACTGACAGAACCATCTCATAAAGCAGTTAAATCTCCTTAATAATTGCGTTTCTACCAAACAAAAGCTTTCAGAAATCTCTTTATTCCACTCCTTCACAAGGGCTGAGTCAAAAAGTTAAGGGTTGAGACATGGGCTCACCATCCAGTGGATGGCATCCACTGCATTTTCATGCAAGGAAATAAAAGATCTTGTAGACTACACTAATCCTATTTACAGCACTACGACCAGTTTAAAGCGCTTATTGCTTCTACATATAAATGCATATAAATAAACACGCATCGCAATGCAAGTATGTACAACTTCACTTACATGACTCGCAGTGATCCAAGCCCAGCGAAATCCGAGAGACGAATCACGGTCAGATTATTTCCCTGCAGTTCTCTGAAATAAAGAAGAGACAATTTAATTTATTAGATGTGACCTTTGAATCACAACTTTAAAGTAATTTTAGGACTGAGTGGGTTGGGTTGGGTGGTTTTAATCCGGTAATTTGAAGATGTGTCATTTGGATGCATGCTTAATTATGATACAAAATGAGGGTGTACTGGTACATAGTCGAGGTTACAGAATGCGAGTTTTACAACTTTGACATTGACATTGCTCTCAGGTTACGGTAATATCTGTCATCCTAAGAATGTCCGTAGTGTCAAATTATTGCTTTTGGCAGACCACCGCATTCGTTGTCACCTTACTTAAACTTTATGACGATCTCATCCATCCTTCAGTCCTTTCCACTTTCCACCAAATTTTTTGATTGACAACTTGAAAATTGTTGGACAAAGTGGTTACCCTAGCTGAATAGACAGCCAGATGAAGACAAGCACTAAGAAACAAAGCAAAAGTTGTTCTTGCACTTTGTGGCTAACCATTTTTATCTCACTCTTCATTCCGAAAATTCCGTAGAAAAGGGAATTAGCCACAATACTTATAAACATTAAAACATAAATGGGAAAAATGGGCAACGAAGCTTGTCAATAACTAATGCAATACTTGTCAACTCTTATCATCTTCCCGTCATACCCTCGTCCCAACTTAGATGACGGACTGGGATCCATCCTTTTACTCTTAGGAAACAAATTACTTGACCTTTATTAAGGGAACAATGAATAAGTCTACTCTGTCTCTACCATTATTCTTTGTATGTTATTGTATAGGAAAGCATGCAATCAGTTAGCTGACTATTATTTCGAAACGGAGATTAATAGTTTCAGAATTGCAATTAATTTCATCATCGTATCATAGAATTTCTATGGTATGCCTTCATCTTGTAGTTAGCTACACACGCATTCAATAAGGTAAAGGTGCGTATTCACATCCATTGTGTTGAGCTAGATGAGTTGTTGGACCTTCTTTTGAATTGAAATAACGTCCATCTTACGAGTGAGGAGCGTCGAGTGGGCTCACGTGGTGCAATTCAATCAACTTGAGCCAAGTTTTTGTAAATGATGCAGCAGAAATCGGGTCGGGATATACTCACTAAGGTTTGAAATACATACAAAAATATTGTACTGCAATTAACTGATCTCGAGGGAACATTGTCGAACTCATGCTTCTCAAGTTCTTTTCCCTGCAATGACGTCCTTGCAGTAGGTGCAGTAGGTTGTGTTCTAAATGTGAACTATTAAAATGCAACTACACAACCAATAAGGAGTTACATTTACCCGTATTTTCAATGAAGCCGTTTTCTCCTAGTTAATGCAAAACATTCATTTCGACCTCGCCCTCCACCCACGCCTCCATTTTCTACAACCGATAACTGCAATCCATTCGTACTACTGTTTCTCGAATATTTGAAAAGTTAAAAAAGAATCTTACATTTATTACCCAGGGCAAATCGATTGTTGGAAAATTCTCAACAATTACAACCATACAAACTATCAAGAAGCTGAGTAGTTTTTCCATAAATCAATATCGCCATAAAAAAATCACAACGACGACATGCCTATCAAATTTCCTACTGATGTAATGAGCATTTATGTGTATGAGAGCCAAGGAGTTGTAAACTAGCTTTTAACAAAGGATATAAAAATCAATTGATAAAATGAAGAAGGCGGCCCAACCACGAATACAATTTACTACGTCTCCCAAATCGTGAACTTTGAAAACCATCAAACCCTGTCAAATTCCATTATAAAAACTGGTTACTCGTACTTGTAATCTGTTTCTTCATTAAGCTAGTTTGATGTTCAAATGTTGTGGCAACTATTTTATGTTTTTTTTCTCTAGTCCTCAATCAGTCAAAATCACGACATTGGATTTAAGTAATACAACCTCAGTTACAAATTCCTTCTTCAAAAATGGTAGTGAGGAGACCTACCCATCCCAAAATTCGTATCGTTCTACCCTACCGTAGAAGAGGATTCTCATTCTCCTTATCGTCAGCCACACATTGATAATCCAAGATTGTGCATAATGTGTCCTAAGGTGGTTTGACGATCCTCATAATTCTTTCTCTTTCAAGTTGCACACCTATGTTTACTCTTGATCAACAACTCGCCTGGGTTGTAATGGTAAAGCTGAACGAGGATTTAGAGAAGAAGCCAAAAGGTGAGAAAAAGCAGTCTGGTTAATGAGAATGTGGGAAATGACTGCTTTATTGTGTGCCACATCGTTTGGAAACACATGACACGAATGTAAAAGGCATTTCACTTTCACTAGCTCGTAAGTACAAGTCGGACAAGGTTCTTTTACTGGCTTGGTTCGGTATATTGATGGCTTTGCATTGCTCAAAGTGCATTAAAGAAAGTAATCCATTGACGAAGGCGGTATTGGTATTGGGGATGTGAAGCTATTCAAGTTTATTTTTTCCAAAAGACTACATACTTTCACATTTTACTCTGCTTCGACACGAAGGAAAAGTCCCAAAAACAGTTTGCCATTTGTAACTTTACGTGGAAAGAAGAACCAGGACAATGTACATGGTACGTACGGACACGGTACACGTATTAAAGTCAGGCTGATGCTTCTACTGCTAAATACGGAAGTCGAACTGCGAAACGGAAACGTTGAATGTGAGAAAAAGCAACAATGTACTCGCTCGTGGTAAATAGGGGCTGAGCTGACTCTGTTTCTGCTTAGGCGAAGAAAGTTTGCAAAGTCGATTCGAAGCTGAACTGAACAAAGACCAGCGTGCCAGAGTTAATGGGACACTTCATCAATAGTTCATGGAATTTCGCAAGAAGAAAACTCTTGCATTTTTAACGGTTCAGTTTCCTATGGCAAGTAATTGGCAAAAGTTTTGGAAAGCTGACCGCGTTCTCAAACACACAAATCTCAATAAAAATACTAACTTCGAAACTGTTACACGAGTTTGCTAAAAGCATGGTATTACTCTTGTTGTTATTTCCGATTTGAAAAGACTTAATTGCCTTTCTATGCCGCGTTATCAAGTCATCAAAAGACAGGGGTCAGTTTCCACACTTCGTGGCGATGACATACACAATTTCCTTGCGGGACTAAAGTAATGTGGGTGGAAGAGGCTTAATATCACGAGTTACAGTAAATGGCAATACTCAAGGGTAGAGATCATGTTGACTGAGTTTCGAAAACCGATTTGAGAGACTCGACACCAACCGAGAAAGCAAAAGCAATGAATGAAAATGGTTGAGACGGAAAACTAATTTAAATCAAGCCTTTCACTCCGTCCATTCCTTTCCCGAGGAGTGACATGAAATCCCTTTTTCGTGATCTTATTTCCCACCAAGCACTCAAAATCTTGCCTCCCCAGAGCTCTTCTGTCTCTTATCAATTTGTTGTCTTTAAAACACAGAGACACTAATAAACGCATGTAAGGGAAAGCGTTGGTTGGAATGTACTTAGTCGCTTAGTTGAGGGAAAGCCAAGCAATCTGTAGTATTTGTTTTTGTATAAACATCAATTGACAAATTTGAAATGACACGAAAGGTCGCTCAAAGGTCATCCAAATGAGATTCTTGTCATGGTTGATACAAACAATCAAAGAATGAATTCCATTAAAAATAAATTTGCTCTGTCGCCAGAACGTTTGCAAGACTTTTCCATAAAGAGTTTACTTAAGGCCATTTTTAATATGTGAGTGTTGCAGTGTTTTTCTGCATCTCATAGCAAGACACAATCCCCTTTAGCTAAGTTGCATATTACCAGGACTGGAAACAATGCCTTCATAATTCAACTACAAAAGATTTCCAACCCCAGAGGCACGCCGGAGCTCAGGTGCTGATAGCTTTTAGCAAAGATCTGGTAAGTGATAAGCGGCAGCCGACTTGTTCTCCTCGTATTTCAATTGTAATTACAACCCTGCGTATAATTAAATTTCTCCAATAGATCAACGTAGCATTTACGGATTAGATAAGACGGGTTCAGTAGCATAATAGTAAAATTGTATGTTCCAGCCCCTGAACCGAGAACGGGAGCGAAAGAGACAAGAGGGTACCCTGTTTCATCCATTGGCTGGATTGGATGGTGCCAAGAAATTAGTTGGATCCGTCCTAGAAATACATTCCTATCCACTCACATTGACTTATATAGAAACTCGCCCGCATATTCTTACTGGATGAAACAGTTTGTTTAAACTAGCGTGTGGTGGTAGCGCCTCACCCAAATGTAATTAAAGAAATAAGGGCTAAAGGAATGTGGAGAAGTGCGCAACAGAATTCCGATGCCGCGCTATTAGGACATCACTTCATTAGCCGCTCTTGTAAATGTCGGCTATGGCTTATCATTACGGGCCAGGAACTGTTGGCTAAGGAAGACGTAAATTGTGAGCGTGTACCATGTATCGGCAACTAGTCCAATGTTGCGAATGAAACTCCAGCACGCTATACATTTGCTGAAATAAATGTGTGTGTATGTAGAAGAATTGGAGTGCGTGTGAACAACATGTGTGTGCATGTGGGTGGATTGAATGAAATGAGAATGTCGAAATGTGCAAGCAATCGGCAATCAGCTCTGGTCGGGATGCAATAAACGAGAATATTATAAAAGAATCGATTGGTGTAAAAGTGGCTGTTGAACGGGTGAATTAGGGAGAAATCGGATCCAATGGAATCATGGTGTTTTCTTTACAACTTCCTCCTCCTTCGTCATTTTATTAAAGAGGGCTGGATGCATATAAAGAATGGGGATTAGGTGGATGAAACAGAGTGGAGGAAATTAATGGGTTTGGTTTGGTTGGAAAGAGAAAGAGGAAGGAATAAGAGCTAAAATAAGAGAAGGAGAAAGCCTCTGGAAAAAGAGAGGGTGACTCTGCCTCTGGTTTAATATCTGCTTTCTTCTCTGTGCGGCAGTTATTGGAGCAGTTAAGTTTATTAAGGTTTTGTGATGGGTGGATGAGAAGGGAGAGAGGAAGAGAGTGAATCAATGTCTCATACATTGCAATACATACATCGGGACATATCAAGGGGAAAGAATGATAATGGTGAAAGAAGAGATGACTCACATTTTCTCCACGTTGCGTGGAATGCCTTTGGGGACGGAGTGAAGCCCTCGTTCGGAGCAGTCTACCTGCAGATTGTAGCACTGGCACTCCTTGGGACAAGTCCCCAGTATCTCGTTGCTGTTTAGTCCGGACGAGGTCACGAACACCAATACTGCCACCAACAGCACCATCGTTATCTTTTGCATGGAGCGAAGAAATCTGTCCGCCGCGTAGAGTGTTGACAAACCCTTGCTATCCATTAAAATCATTATCCTCGGATTTCCGGAAGTTGAACCTCCTCCCCCTCCACCAAATGTGGTGATTGATCTGCTGGTTGTGGCTCCACTTAATGAGTGAGCCCCCATCTTCTCCCTCAGTCCCCACCACTGGTCAACAATGTATTTACAAAGCCACCCAGTCCAATGAGTCGGGCTAACTCTGGGCTCCTCACTTGTTCCACGAATGTTGAGAGCTAGTGGTTCACTACGAATTAAACACTTTAACACTGGCTCACCGTCTCATTCCTGGATGAGTTCCGGTTCGAGTGAGGTGAGACTTGTCACCGAAACACTGTTACACTTTTAGCCCCTTCATCCAATGGCACAGATTTTCCTGTCGCCTAAAAAAAAGAACAAGGAAACACATATATTAAGTACAGAAGAGCAACTAGTTAGTGATCATTCGTATCTGTAACTAGTCTATCTCCCCCCATAGGAAGGAATGGTCTGTTTGTTGTAGCTCTGGGATTATCCAATCTTGTGCCATGATGCAGAATCACACAATTATCCTCATTACCAAGTATTACCCGCATGCAATTGTAATAGTCTCAAATTTCCTAACTTCTAATAATCTTTACAAATTTTAATGGCTGCGGGTAAATGTATTTCATATAATATCAGATGAATATCACATTGTGAGATGAGACACGATCTAAGCCACCAATAAACCACCAACTAAACTACATGACACCTATACTTCCTCTCGCCATGCACATTATCTACTCTGTGTAGTGTAGTAATACTTTTACAACAAGTTATCAGGAAAACAAAGTCAACGACAGTTGGATGAATGTACACAATATCCCAAAAACTGTTTGACTTGCCTTAAAAAAGCGGCGTTTACAGGCAGAAATGAGTATGGGTTAAAAATATGCAGAGAATTCTCATCGGTATCTAATCTGACTGGATCCCGTAAATATATATGTGCTCGGATAGAAATAAGTAACAATGTTTGCACTCCCCAACAAAGCTCATCTCATTCCTTTCTGCATTTCCCAAGTACAATCTTATCCCTTAGCGTCGCTAAGTTAGCACTAATCGGCCAGACTTCTCTATAAACTTGTTCTATATAAGCTTGTTCCTGTTTCACAGTATTATTAGTTTCTTCTCCTTCAAGTACCAGATCTACTGGATGTCTAACCCCGACAAATGCTTAAAGTCCGGTGACACTGGAATTTAATTTATTACATCCTCCCACAAAAAAATCTCAGAGACAGGAAGATTGGTAAGAATCCCTTGTCTAGTAAAACTTGGTGAAAATGAAACAACTCGAAAAGTAACCAAGTGCTGAGTGAAATGTGATTGATCAACGTTGTTAGCCCAGTGGCAAGGAGATACATAGTTGATCTGATCGAATTCTCTAAAGTCATCAATACCACAACAAACATTACACAAGAATTTCCCCCTGGAGAAGAGAAAGAAAGATAGATGAGACTAAGAAACTGATACTTGTTTATGAGGCTGTAAATCCTACATAAATATATTAACTATCAGTTCAACAAGAGTTGTCAATCGTGTAAAACACTTTGGAAAGCAGCAGGAGATGGTTTTTATGTTTTCATGAGAAACTATATTATGTCCGCGTCTCTGCTTAGTTGTACTTTTTTTAACCGATACTTTAGTTTCCTACTTTACTTTAGTTTAGCCTACCTATAAGTACCTACCCTTAGCTCTCCTCTGGCTGGATTCATGCCCCGTCTCACTCACTCAGTGGTTTTTGGTTGCGTCCCTCCGAGAAGAAGACCCACAGAATTTCATGCTCGTTATCCATGAAAAATCATGATTCAAAGTATTGTTGATTGTTGCCCTTTTTTGTTTGTCTCTCACATTCCTTCCTCATTCACTTCACGGCACGGCTTCACTTTCCTATTTGCTTCCCAAGGAAAGAAGAAACAGGTATTTGTTACCCAACCCAGGATAAGGATTGATTGATGAATAGATTTCTTTCAAAATCCCATAAATTCACCCCTTTTTCGTCCTTTTTCCAAATTTAGACAGAATGCGAATTTGGTATCTCGGATTCACTTGATGTGAACCCAAAACTGTTTGCAAAGATGAGATCTTTGTTCCTCCAGCCTCAACTGGGCACGCACTAAAGATGTTGACACTGGCGAACTCCCACAAGTCTCAACTTCAAAACTCTCCAAAATAAACCCACTCCCTTGCTTTTTCATGCAATCTTTGATGTAAATCAAAGAATTGTCTTCAGACTGAAGTTCAGAGTGATGTACAATTTCTCAAGTTAGTCACACAAAGTTAGCCACCTCACTCACACCCTGGCAAAGATTACGCCACACCAACGCCACTGTTAATCACGGTCGTTGACGACACCCCCACAGTTACCGAGGCCTCACCACCTCAAAAATTGTTCCAAACACACACAAAAGTAAACCCTGGCACTAACCTCGCTTTGACAAAGTTGTCACAATTAATGTCCCAAAATCCCCCAGGAACACTTCCACCCAAGATAACTGCTCACCTAAATGAGCCCTATGCCTTTCTTTCTACCCTTAAAATTGGTTCCTGACTCCTTTACTGGATTGATGATACCGTGCTGACAAAGTAACCTCCGAGGACTGACCCTACTTTCTCTAAGCCGTTCTAAACAGGACTGAGACTCCAACCGTGGGATCTTGGCAAGATATCCCACTTTTTACTCTGCCAACTCAAACCTATCTCTCTTTCCACGGCCACTCTGCCAAAGCAGCGCGGGTGAAGAGGAGTCACACGAGTTTTAACGGATACGTTTCCGAATTGTTGTCAATTTTAGAATAATTTTCGGAATAATTTAATTCGCATAATTTTGCAAATAATTTTAGTGAATTACCCGACAGGATGTCATACTCCCAATTGTGGTTATCGAGGCTGCTCAGGGCCGGATTTCTCCTGAGTTTTGCACACCTTGGGGTCCTAATTGTTATAAAGACATTACTGGGAGGAGGCTTTAATCTTGCGGAGACCGGGGGAGGAGGCTCCTTCACAGATTACAGAGTTATTAAAAGTTTACTCAACTCTCAAAATGGGTTTATATTGACACTCCCATTATTTCAAGTGATTAGTAATACGGTGTTTAGTCACGTGACGGTTTGGATATTTATTGCCAGTTTTATTCAGAGTTGGGTGATGGGGACGTTTGCAGAAGGTGAGTGGGAGGAGGAGAGGATGTAAATTAGATAATCTAATGTTCGTTGGTTTATTATAGTTTCCAGGATTTATCCGGCGTCTAGGAGCGAAACAGTTTTTCAAGTTTTGGGCCGTCGGAGGTCTTGGACGTTGTCGTATATTGGACTTATTGGAGCTACGTCAGGAATTTTTTGTTATTGTTACATGACCGGAATGGGTCTGGGATCGGTGGATGTGGATCCTAAATTGGAAGGGGTGGAAAGTTGTCCCACAATGGCGTAAGTTTACAATTTAAATTTGAATCAAGTTAACTTACTTTAAAATTAAAAATTGTAAATTTTTGCTTACCATTAAATTACAGGGGTCCGTCGTCCATCTGCTGGAATGAACAGTATCGTGTCCTTGTTTCACTCAGCACATTGTTTGGGATGGCCGTGTTTTACATTCAGTACCGTGAATTGAAATTTGTAATGAGTTATCCAACCATTCATGCGCGACCTTTCGAACGATTAAGATATATATTTTTTGATGCTTGGGCCGACTGCTGGAAACATATTGTTTATTTTATTACCTTTGTTGTTGCCATTTTAGCTCTCAAAAGTAAGCTTAGAATTCAGTTTTGGAATCCGAATAACTTTTTAAATGTATATTTTTAATTTTTTACAGCTTTTCTTTTTGTGGCTTCCTCTGTATATCTGAAAAATGTGATGAAGTTTGGAATCTTCTTCAATTTACCGTTTTTAATTAATCTTGCCCTTTGGCCGTCTTTCATTGTTTTTTCCACGAAACTGTGTTGGAGACTTGTGGATATCACTTTGACGGAGGTATTTTTTTTGTCTTTGTGTCCATTGCTATTATGTATAACTGCAGCATATAAGTATTAAAATTTTAAACTATTCATTAATCAGATGTTGAAGTTGCCAATCGAGTCAACACGTCCAAATTCAACAAGTATAATTACTCTTTGTGACGCCATGAAATCGGAGGAAATACCAATGAAATATTTGGGATTCTGTGAATTTAATTTGCTGACATGTACGCCTCGTACTCCCAGTGATATCGTACAGTTTTTTAAACTAAGTCATCCAGGTACTCAATAATTTTATACAATGCTGGTATGGTAGATTATTACACAGTTTCAATTTTAATTTTTACCGGTTTGCTACCTTAGGTCGACATGCAAAGAATTGGATGGGAGTTCTAGAGGCCACATTAAACGAATGTAGTGCGATGACCAAAGCATTAAACAATTATATCAGGAATTGCAGCAGACGTGGAGCTTCAGTGCCAATTAAACTAATACCATACTCGGCTACTTTAGTTCCGCATTCGGCGAGCGTTCAAAACAATCTTCGAAGGAAAACAGCCCAAACACATATGAGGGATTTAACAGCGTAATTAACCAATTGTTTTAGGAAATGATTTAATATTAAACATTTTATATATCTTATGATGTTCTTCCCAACAGGCCCGTTTTACCACCAGTTATACAAACTTCTACTCCAAGGAATGTGCTAATGCTTACCCCACAAATTATAAAAGAGGCTTTACACCGGATGTTAAATCACTGGTATACTAAGCAGGTAATTCTTTTATAATAATGTAGGTTGTACTTTTTTTGTTAATAGCAGTCCCGAATATCCAAGTTTTTTTTGTTATTTTCAGATTGCACCAAGAATCACTCAAGCAAAGTCTTTTGCTGCTGAAAAGGATCTACACCTGGATCTTGCCAATATTCTTTCATCAGGACAATTGATAACTTGGGGGACAAATGCAATTGTTGAAATTTCAAATGCCTCATTTGTTTACGACAACTATGGTATTGTTCAACGAGACATGCACAAAATTATCGCTGCCATGTTGAATTTATATGATGTGAGCAACTTTGCTTATTACTGACACACGTGGATGTACAGTGTAGCGATATAAATAATTTTGCGTTTTTACAGGCATTAGTTGATGTGGCCCAGATAACATCTCCATTTAATCAAACCCTACCTGCAAATTCCAAAGTTTCCGATCCACTACTTCGTCACTTGATTACAGCCATTAGCTTCAACCTGAGTCGACTTCATCGCTCCTTTAGTGCGTATTATGGGTAAGTTTGGTTTTCACAATCAATTTGTCTCATTGATATTTCATACTCTAAAGATAATGTATTGCAATTACAGGATTCTCGGTATTCCTGACGAACACTACGAAAAACTGGAAGAGTTGTCAAAATTAAAGCAGGTCATCAAAATTACAACATCTCTCCGACCTAGTATATACTCTTAAATATACATATAAGGACCCTTACCCTTATGAAGGACTGTTAACCAGATTAACTTACCTCATGTCTAGAATGTGATAAGACTGAAGCATCAACTGCCTTTCTCCCATATTATTAATGCTATTTATTATTACTTTTGAACTTCGAATGTGAATAAGTTAAATGAATAAAGTTGACGTGTTATACAACTCGTGCAAACTTCTGCATTAAGTTACAATTGGTGTAAATGCCAAAATCCATAAAAATTCGGTTCACTCCACTCCGGGTGCGAATCGATGCCCGGACAGGTGCAAAGTAAGAAAGTGTGTCGTATCGATCGGGCGGGTGAGGCAGATGTTTTTCTGATTTCTTGCAATTTTGGTGATAATACTTTAATTTATTTTGAAAAATCCCTTCCGTAAAATAAAGCAGCCATAACATGGCAATTACAGAGGAAAATGTGTTTCTCTTCGTTCCCAACTTGATTGGTAAGAATATTTGGATAAGAATGTGTACCTGATAAGATCCCTTGAATTAATGTCCTAAAATATTTGCAATTTTAGGCTACGCCCGAGTGGGGTTGACCCTGTTGTCGATGTACTTCATGCAAACTAGTCCCGGCCCTGCGATATGGTGTTATCTTATCGGCTCTCTTCTCGACGCGGTGGATGGACATGCGGCTCGGTTCTTTAATCAAAGTGCGTAATAAATGTGTAATGATTTTGTTTCGATTACAATTTTAAAGTAATGTTATAAAAAATAGGTACCAAGTTTGGAGCAATGTTGGATCAGTTGACGGACCGTTGCGGAACTGCGGTGCTAATGATGATGCTCTCGGTATTTTATCCGTCGTACGCATTCTTCTTTCAAATCAGCATGGCCGTCGATATTTCCATGCATTGGCTGCATCTTCACACGTACGTCATATAAGCGTAAAAAAGAGTTATCTTTGTAGGAGGAATTAGTAATTATTTTTGTGTTCTTTAGGTCTCTGCTCCAAGGAAAGGGAAGCCATAAAACGATGTCTACTGAGGAACCGTACTTTCTCCGAATTTATTACACATCCAAACCAGTCCTGTTTACGATGTGCGCTGGAAATGAGCTGTTCTACATTACCATGTACCTGATCAACTTCTACGACTCTTGTAAGTAGATCTAGTTTTGAAAATTAAATCATTTGACATCATTTTAACTTGACGTGTTTGAATTGTAGATTTCTGGAAATTTCTGGCAATCATCTGCTTTCCCATTGCGGTCGCAAAATGGCTAATGGCAATCTTGCAGGGAGTCACTGCAGCCAAAAATCTGGCCGCAATTGACGTTGCAGAACGACAAGCTGAAGTCAAGATTAATTAAAAGGATGGAAAAGAAAATGTTTTGTTTCAAATTTCTCAGTGACGAAATCTTTCCGATAACTTTTAATTTTCGTTCAAATTTTGATTCCTGTCGGAATTTACATTCATAAACTTTCTTCATTCAGTGTGTAAGAGACACCACAAAGTTGGACATGTCTTACAGCAATACTCTTGCGATACCAATTCAAGTATTATTACTTAATTCATTAATCAGTCATTTCCTAAATTTTCTTCTGTATTTTTTTACAAATATCTAATTTTATTTACATTCCGCATTTAATTTTCAGAATGGTTATACTCTATGTATTAGTGTAAGAACGAACTATAATATTTTGTTGTTGTACAATTTCGTTTGATTCAAGTCTCAGCATTCTTCATTTTTATAATTTACACTAACATTAATGTATCCTTAGTTTTGACATAATATATCCAGAGTATGCGACTAACCTGTACCCTCTAGCCCTAGTTTACAGTTTAGTGTACAATGCCAAATATCGAAAACCTTATAAAATTATGCTTACCCTTTGATGTGATTAAAACATAGTTTTAAGCGAGATACAAGATTCAACTATAAAATTGTGTATTAGTCAACGACGCATGTAGTCATGATTTGAAGTGGTTCCAGTCAGAATAATGTTACCGACATTTCCGGTATTTGTTGTGTTCGGTGTATCATTATAATAAAGGTGAAAATCAATATCTCTGTCTCGATTTTGTTGGATTTCTCCTCGTGTAATTCATTGATTTTGATTATATCACCTTATCAAACATTGCA
>JAAXNX010000237.1:0-37530 GCA_036491905.1 Folsomia manolachei
ACATTATTAATTACGGCACTACATTCCTAATCTGATAACCAGACTGGCAATTAACATTAAACTTCTGCAGCGTTTTGATCCCGACATTTGATTACCACCACCCACTCCACTCACTTGGCTGCTTTGATAAGGATGTTGACCCTGACTGACCCAACCAGACGGCTGTCCATCCACCGGAGTCATTGAAAAATAGAGTGCATCCGCAGCCTGCAATATATTCTCTGCTACCTCATCTGCTATTGATTTCATGCTCTTGACGTCCATCATTCCTATAACATTGCTTTCATCCACCCCTAAATTGTTTAACATATAAAACTTTTGAATTTTACACAGTTATTTGTACTGGAATGCAAATCTCTACCATTTACATCCTGCCCCCATTCGTATCGATTTGAGACGAGTGCAGAATCTTGGCTCCATTGGGATTGTTGACCTTGCTGTTCCGGTCCATATGCAATCTTGACCTTCTGCGGCTTGAATCCCAACTCAACCCCTACATCCATTGTCGGAAACTGAATTTGAGGCTTCATTGGTAGTGAGCCTGCCGCACCATTGCCTCCAGTTTTCACTTCTGGCACAACTCTGACCACTTCTTCATCTTCTTCAAAGGAGAAGTTCTCATCTTTTTCTTCTGCATCTTGTTCTTCGGTATCTTTGGAATTGTCCTTTACGGAAACCTGGCGAACTTCGGAACGTGATGATAGTGATGGTCCACGTCCAAACGCTTCAACCCGGCCTTTACCTTCAACTACAGGGAGAAGAAAGATGTTCGATATCATCCATGCTGTAAAGATTATGATTGTTTCGGAAGAACCAGATAGCCACATTTTGCAGTATTTTGCATTCACTGTGACGGAACTCAGAGCACGCCGAAAAACGCTCAGAGTAATAATATAACGTATAATTTATAATATAATATTATTTAATTATATTGGGGGTATTCACGTCACCCTTCGTAACTGTGTAAACGTTGTAAATTTTGTAANATTTTGTAACCCATTACTAAATACATGGTTTACAAAATTTACAACGTTTACACAGTTACGAAGGGTGACGTGAATACCCCCATTATAATACTAATTATATTATTACTCTGAGGAAAAACGTGTCATAATCTATTTTTGCAATGCAATTCCGTTTTCGTTATCTCAGTTCCGTATGTCATAGCGATGTTCAAATTCTGCACATAATAATAATATTATGTTGATCTAGATTTTCATGAGTTCTATAGTGAATCTTTTGCATGAAAATGATGAAGGGATGATTCGAGCCGTTAGATTTTCATGAGTTCTACGTTACCTTTTAGGTAACGTCAGTGAATCTTTTGCATGAAAATGATGAAGGGATGATTCGAGCCGTTTTGTTTCGAACCTGGTTTCCGA
Source organism: Folsomia manolachei (assembly GCA_036491905.1). Lineage (NCBI taxonomy): Eukaryota > Metazoa > Arthropoda > Collembola > Entomobryomorpha > Isotomidae > Folsomia > Folsomia manolachei. The sequence goes on from JAAXNX010000237.1 coordinate 1,383, forward strand.
CCAATTTCAGAATTGCTAGATTATTTGCAGTTGGAGGATGAGATGTTATAATTTGAGTCGAATGTATACGATAGAAGTAATTTATATAACTTTGTGTAAGTAATTCAGTCAACCAACAAAAGGCATTTTATTGTACTTGGGTCTGTATTGAAGGGGTTTCATTCAACTTATGAAGTCCCATTTTTCACCGCAGCAATTAATTCTGCTCTGTGTTTCGCTATTCTAATCAGTTCCTGAGCGGTATCTTCCCCAGTTTCCTGTATCAAGTGGTAAAACGCTCCGGAGGGATTTTGTAAAAGAGTGTACGGTTCATCAAATTCCTTATTGGAGAATAAAAATATTTGTAGTAAATACAACCACCCAAACCGAGCAATTCTTCTAATAATTCACTTAGTACTTTAATTGCTCCAGCTTCAAGAACCATAATTCGATCCGAGTCAATAACCGTATGGAGCCGGTGCGCCACGGTCAATACCGTGCAATTTACGAACTTTTCGCGAATTGTATTTTGAATTAATACGTCCGTCCTGTATCATAAAATTTTTAAATCTTGATTACATAAAAGGCAATTAATCGTACAAGTCATTTAATGCAGTATTAGACAGAACGTACTCCGTGTCAATATTTGCAGTTGCTTCATCCATAACCAGAATTCTGTTTCTTCTCAGAATTGCGCGTCCCATGCAGATTAACTGCCGTTGACCAACACTAAAATTAGAGCCACCCTCGCTAACGGTGGCGTCAAGACCGGAAGTCAAATCTTTCGCCATCTCAAATAAATGAACATCTCGCAAAACTTCCCAAATTTCTGAATCTGCATATTCCTCCAAAGGATCCAGATTTTTACGAAGACTGCCAACAAATAATATTGGATCTTGTGGAATAATTGCAATTTTGGAACGTAGATCGTGAAGCCCAATTGTAAGCACATCAATTCCTATCAAAATTATCATTATTCTTAAAGTCCAGTCGCAATTAGCACCATACCATTATCCTTACCATCTATCAAAATGGTACCAGAAGATGGTTCCGTGAGACGAAATAGTGCAGAAATCAAGGATGTCTTCCCTGCCCCAGTCCTCCCAATAATGCCAACCTATTTTGTTCCAAAAAAGCTATATTTAGGCAATTAGACTTCAATAAAGTACGGCTATACCTTCTCCAAGGGACGTATAACACAGCTTATGCTTTTTAAAAAGGGGTCTGTCTCTGACCCATATTTGACGCATAAATTCTGAAACTCAATCTCAGCTTTAGACGGCCAATTCTTTGGAGGTTTCCGTTCTACAAAACTCTCAAGTGGAGCTTCACTGGATAGGTCCGCGTATTCAATTACTCGTTCGACTGACACCATTTGATTCTCAGCTTCAGCACTTTGCCTGCAGATGTATATACTTGTAACATTTTCCAAAAATATATGATTATTGTAATTACCGGACACCCCACTGGAACCTAAAAAAACAAAAGGAATAAATTTGAGCCGATCCTCAAATATTTCCAGTAAGTTTTCAACCTAATTGAACCAGAAAATGTTAGTACCAAGATATCAAGGTCATGGCGCTGGAAACGGCTAAGCCAGCAGAACTTCCGTCTACAAAATGCAAGATACATTATGCAAATATGGAGACAATTAAAAAATTAGCAAATGTATTTCTAACCTAGTTCTAGTGCAACAACTCCAAATGTTACGGTCGTAATGTACAGTATGCTTATCCAATCAACAACTATTCCCAACCATCTAGCTGAAGCATTGAATAAATAAAACACTGCAGTGTGCCGATCCAAATGTTCGTTGAATTGGACGAGGAATTTGTCTTGAGCTTGAAATGCTCGAATCGTAGACAAACCATTTAAGGTAGTGCTCAAATGAGAAAATACTGGACTTCGGGCTAGACAACAATTAATTACGACAATCAAACAAACTATTTATGGGAAGCAGAAATGGCTATATAACTGGTCAATGGCTAATGCTTCGGGGTTGACTATTATACATACCGGTTCCTTCCAGCCTTTTCAGGCTCCGTGCCGTTTTTTGGAAATAATTTCTGATTATAACGAACAATACGCCGATGACGGCTGAGGGGATGAGGAATATCGGGCTGATGATACTCACAACGGCTATCACGCCAACAACTTGCAGACCAACCTGGAACGAAATGTTATTTTGTCAATTAATATAAGTCTTAGCCCTTATGCATAATTGATTTAAAAAAAACGTGTACCTCTAGAGTGTCAAATAACGTGTAAGGAAGCATTTCGTCAATACTATAAATGTCTTTGGTGAACCGATTTAGAATTCGGCCTAAGATTAGATATTAGAACACGCACATTATGGAAGATGTGAAACTTTGAACAAGTTTTTAATAAATGCTACACAAGGAAGTGTAAACTTACCAACAGGATTTAATTCGAAAAATAGCATGGGTGCTCTCAGTACGCCATAAAATAATTGGAGATGGAGAGCTATGGAAGATTTCATGCAAATGCTGAAAAATCCAATCGTTCTCACGAGTGTCATAATGAAAAGTGCAGATATCAAGAGAGTATAGATGGAAATCTGCTCTGTCCTTGTGAACACCCAATCGGAATCAACGGAATAATTTCCAGTAATATTGATCCCATCGTCTTCTGCAGAAGTAAAATTGATATGGCTGAAGTCTAATGTTGTAAAATTGTTAGAATCAGCATAGGTCTCAACCAATTTTGTATTTTCCTTTTCCGCATTAATCCTAAAATATTAGTCTTGGTTTTTAAATCCAATTCCACCAAACTTTTTAAATTGATTACCAAAATTGCAGCCAAAAATCTGATCCACTATACAAAACTTGTGCAACTAGATTCGAAAAAAGAATGAAAAACAGAAGGCATAAATTTGAGCCGATTCTCAAATATTTCCAGTAAGTTTTCAACCCAATTGAACCGGAAAATGTTAGTTCTCCTGGGCTTTTCTCAATCCTACAAAATGCATACGAATTTTACATACAAACTTTCCTAAATGGACAGTATAAGTAAATCAATCAATTCTACTTACTGTTGTTCATTTTCAACACTCTTGGCACTGCTTGCTTTACGATTTGCAACGCCGGTAAGAGAATTCAGACTTCCACTCAGACTTGGTCCGATGCTTAAACCCTGAAATAATTCCTCACTTCCAACAACATTGTCAGTAAACTCTTGAGAATCCAGAATCTCGGCAAAGTTAACATCTCGGTTTTTTAAATTTGAGAAATCCCCTCTTGCAACGATGCTCCCGTTATTCATCACTAGAATTTCGTGGGCATTTGGTAAATGTTGTAATTGATGTGTGACAAGGACGCAAATTTTGTTGCGAAGCAGGTCTCCAACACAGTGTTCAAAAAGATGTCGTCCGACCTCCGTGTCAACGGCGGATAATGGATCATCCAACAAATAAACATCAGAATTTGCATAGATTGCTCGTGCTAAATTAATTCGTGCTTTTTGTCCTCCACTCAAGGTCAGACCCTTGTCTCCCACGAAACTCTTATCCCCGAAGCTCATCAAGGCAAAATCACTCCGCAAAGCGCAGGCATCTACAACCCGAGAATACCAAGTTGGAACATATTTCTGTCCAAATAGAATATTGTCACGAACGCTCCCATTAAACACCCAAGCTTCTTGGGCACAATATCCAATCCTTCCTTTTAATACAATTTCTCCAGAGTTTGTTGGGAGTTCACCAAGAATGGCTTGCAGCAAGGAACTCTAATGATACAAAAATAATTAAGTTATCTAAAAAAAATCAAAGTGATCTTGACACCTATATGTTTAGTTTAGTGACCTACTTTCCCTGACCCCACTGGTCCAATGACAGCAATTAGTTTTCCTCTGATTGCTGTCAAATCGATTTTGTTGAGACTGCCTTGCATCGATGTTGAGTCAGGATCCCATTTTGCACTCACGTTCTTCATTTGCAGGCAAATTTCATTATCTTTTTTGCTATTCCTCCGTATTATTGCACAAGGCGTAGTCGTTCGCTTGCTTGGAGCAATGTAATCTTGTAGTAGAAGGAAATCCTCGATCCGCTTTATCGATACTTTTGTCTCAGCCAAGAAACTTATAGCCCAAGGGAAAAAGATGGTCATTAAGAGACGGATATTTTGATACAGAGCCATTGCTACAAAGACTTTTTCTGACGTTAAAGCGTTTCCGGTAAGGACGTATGTGGTTAGGGTGAGAAAAATGATAACTTTAGATGAAACGTAGTAAAGCCCTAAATTAACGGCTCTTAACTTCATTTGTTTTCCTATTGATTTTATTTCATCCTGTCGAGCTTCTGCGACGGCTGTAGAAAATGGGATTTCCCATGCAAACATTTTGATGAGTCGTATTCCTGCAATGTAACAATGTGAGTAATCTCTAATTTCTAAATTATGCCAAAAAATGTCAATTTCGACTCATTCTTACCATTTAGAATTTCATTCATAATTCGAACCCGTTTGTCCGTCTTCCCAGCAACTTGTAATCTTAACTTGCTAAATAAATGTCCCATTACACCTTAAAGTAAAAAAGGGAAAGTCATTCATTTCACATTCTTATACTCTCGCCATTCTAGACTTAAATTTTAAGTGCTCATACTTTGAAATGGAGTAAATAAAAGTAAAAATATGACCCCAGAAAAACAAGTGGGGCCAAAATATCCCCATAAAATCCAGACGGAAAGAAGTAATTGAACTGGGCCAATCCAAAGATAATGAAGGAAATTCAAACACAAATCCATACGGGCGACATCATTGGACAGCAAATTTACTGCCTGTCCAACCGTCGTTTTCGATAATGCTGTTTGGCTGAGCTTCAATGTCTGTGAGATTGATTGAATGACATGCAATCAGTCAATTAGTTTTGGGAAAGGTTGTATATATTGATTAATAATTCTAATGGATTTATATATTTTCTCCGTATAAAGTCCTCACCTTGGAATACATTAGGGCTGAACATGCAATCCTAATTTTCATGTTGAGATGGACAATGCAAAAAAATGAGGGATGATGAGAAGTTGTGTAATACATAATAGAAATGATAACCCCACTGGCAAAGAGGTATCCATAATAGCCCGTCTCAAATTCTCCGTTGAAATATCGCAGCAAGTAGCCCAAAAAAATGGGTTGTGCAATCCTGCAATTACAAAATTGGTCCGAATAAAGTACACCAAGTTTATTATTGCTGATTAATGAGTACACCCTCTTTGACATCTTACTTTGCAAGGCACTCTTCAATAAACAAAAAAATTCCCACGAAAGCCCAATCCTTTCCAAATATCCGAATTAGGACTCGAAGCAAACTGGGGCGTTGGTTGGAAAACTTATTTTCGCCACTACCATTGTCAACTTTATTGCTTTTAACGTCTTCATTGAAAGTTGCTGATGTCAATTCTTGATTCCACTCTTCAATTAGTCTTCCTCCGAGTAATACACTTTCATCTTCGGGCAGCGTGTCATGAAGGTCTGAACTTTGGAGATCTTTCTTAGACCCCAAGTTAAACAGTGGGTACAACCACCTAAAAGGAGGAGAATATCTTGACATGAGTTGATTTCCAATAATGTAATGCTAAAATAATGGGGTACTTGCAGGAAGAATAGTCTCGAGAACCAGGAAGCCGTCACCCTCGGCGAGGGTGAAAGTCCTTTTATAGCCATTGTTGTTGCTAACCCGTTGAGCTGTACATGTATTTTGTGGGTGTGGAAATGTCAGAATCACTAAAATAAGTTATCTTGTCAACTTTGTGCGATAGATAATCGTGACGATAAAGGCAATGGGATCACAGACAGATGACAACCACGTGTATTGGGGTAGGGTTGCAAATACGGAACTAGGTCTCTACCCGGAATTCAAAAGAAACCGATTGCAATTTTTCGCCATCACTCGGAGAAACTCCATATTTATTCACCATTGGACGAAGTATATTCTACTTCTCTTTTACAATACACGAAGTATACGGATACACTAACCATAATATATTCATTGCAATTATGACTTGTAGAAGTAGAGCCACGGACAGAACTCTGTTTTACTTTTGCACCTCTCATATTTCAAGTAGACATGCAGAAGAATTCCATGTAAATTGACGGATATGGGTCCAGTATTGAATTGTTCTTTTTACTCTCCAATTTCGGCCTCTTAATTGACGCAATTACACAAAAATGTGATAAAATTTGGGCTGTGCGGCTTGATATTGAAGTAGATTATGTTACAAAGATGAATCTAGACTCTAGACTATAATAAGATTTCGTAAATCATTTTCAGCTTTGCATTACAAAATTGAATTATTTTCGTAGACTAATAAAGTGGTAGGCAATTTGACATGTTTCTCCTAATTATTATGTACGAATATGATATGCAGGACATTTAGTTCCATTATTACGATTTTTAGAAAATCTTTTCATGATTTTATGCACACGTTGAATGACTGATGCAATTCATGTGAAGTCTATAGCCAAATATTATGCTACTGTCAATGCCCACAAAGCCCGAGCCTTTCTCCAAAGTCTCAAAAATTACAAAATCTCAATTTTCCAGCAGAGTTTTTCTGATAAATGATTTCTCAGAAATCTCATCTCGTTGTTCCTACCAATGTGCAAGTCGTTCTGGTTTTGCACTATTAATATTGTTAGCGAGTCAAAACACTCAAACAGAAAATAAAAATGTTTCGGAAGCTACTTTTTCAAACGACATTCACGCCATAGTTTAATACATGGTTTGACACAAAACAATTAACAATATGTAAATTAAACACACATTTACGACGAAAAATATTACAACTTAAAAAACAAAGTACAAAATAAAAACAGATTATGGAGGCTACATACAAAATTATAAAAACGGCAAAGATAAATTTATGAAGTGTTGCCTGATCCTGATCTTGAAGAGTTTATCTTATATTAAGGTATTGAACACTACCGAAACTGTTACAAGAAAACAGCAAGCAACTTGACATTATTTAACAGGAATTTGACAAACACATCATACTAACAAATTACAAGGCATATGGCATAGGTTATTCAAAAAAAGAGAAGTATCCAAACCAAAAATGTTCTTTTTTGGATAACCAACAAACATTTTAAACTTTAACATTAAGAAATACTAGTAGATGAACACGCTGGAATTTTGTTACTAATTTCATTAAATCCAAGATCGATATGCGCTGACGTTGGCGTTGACTCCTGCTCTGCCAGTTTTTATTAGTGATTTTCTACTGTTTTCATTTTTTCCACTTGACCCACGTATTTGGCTTTGAATTTTGTTTCGCCATCAATTCTCCTTTCACTTTATTAATTGCAGCTGCATTTTCCGCCTTCAACTTTTCTACTTGGGCTGTATGTTCTGACTTTAGTTGTAAAACTGCGTTTTGAGCCTGTTCCTTCAACACTTTTTCATTATTAATCCGTGCCTGGAACTCATCTTCAAACTGTTCTTGTCCAGAATGATAGCCCAGAGTAAAACCTTCTTTCATCCGATTAAACTGGTTTAAAGACATCGACACAAGGAGTCCGGCAGAAGTTTCTTCTAGAAAATACATAAAAATGATAGTTTAGTGGTTTTGAAAGACAAATGCTTAGGATGGTGGCAAATCACTCACGCCGAATAACCACATGAGTATCCAAATGGAGTTTGATAAGCTTTTTGAGCACTATTGTTTCTCGACAGACTGGACATCCTCGTTTTCCGTTTTCCCCAGAGGAGTCTGACCAGTTTTTAATACAGATTAGATGAAACACATGTCCGCACTTTGAAGTCATTGGTTGGGAATCAGATTCCGACAAATGTTGTTCTGAGGAGTGAGATTCTTTGCCATATTTTTTGGGACGGGAGAAGCAACAGCCTTGAGAAGTGGGGGGTAAATTTTCTTTTTCCAACGAAAGATAAGGAAATCTTTCAGGATCGGGAAGCTTGCTGAAAATAATACATATAGATTGTTCTTCTTAGTTAAACTATTATAATCTGATTTTTATCTAAGGCCATGCTCGGCGTCTTTCATTTCAAATTATTTTTTTAAATGTCAAGTCTTATTATAATAACTTATTTTTCTTACCTAACATCCATGTAGCTCTCGAGACAAATTGGACAACTCATGATAGGATTAGGATTTAAGACCTTGGTTAATATTGGGTGCTGAACTTGAACACCACACTTCCGATTCGAACAATAATTGAACGCAGTGTCAAACAAGAAATTATGTTATGTTATTTGTTGAATCTCAGCAAGATAACCGGCGACTACTGGTAAAACAATTATGTTGAAAATATTCACCTCAACAAGGAAAAAAAGAATAAAGTAAAATCAGGGCGCTCCTTGTTGGCCAATCTTCATCGAAGCCGTCTATGAATCCCTAATAGCAACACCCAATAGGTCACAAATTATCAGAAATGCTCTTGTCGTATGTACTCTAATCCAATAGTTTGTAATGTGGCGAAATTTTCACATGCCTGAAAACAGAGGAGCTCAAATAAAAAATTTGTTAAATTAGTAGTAATACAATCTTTATTGAATCACTGCATAAAATCATCGTGATGACTGGGAAAATGTAGTTTTATGTATAAGTGTAGAAAATACAAATAAATTGAAAATTTTAAACCGGAATCTTGCATTTTCAAAACGTTAATTTAAGAACATTTGGTTTGTTACTTGAGGTAAATAGGTAAAACTCGAATGTTACAATAAAAAACATTCTTTCACTTATTCCGCATCCGTGCCAAAAATTGTAACATCGATTACAAAATCGTTTTCCAAGTCGCAAGTCTTCAGGAGTACTATCAAGACCGCACAAATCTCCGTCGCTCTCTAATTTCATATCCGCTGGATTAACGCCAATTAAGTTTGCATATTTATCCCTTACTTCTCTCATACGTGCTGTTCTTTTCACATAAATAAAGCAATTCTGGCGCCCACGCCTGTCTGAGGTCTGCAATTTTAATTTGATAATGGCCGTGGACCCTTCTTCAAACAATTCCTGTTCAGACTTGTACTTCACGAAGACGTCAATTGTGCTACAATTCTTAATTCCACTTTCCTTAACTGTGTTTATGTCTTCCAGGAGAGTATTTTCCAAAAACATTTGTAAAAATTCTGGGTCTGGGTTCCCTGACCTGGAAGCAACTTTTTTGCGGACCTCATCAATATATTGACCCTAAACCGGTTGGCAAAAAAAAACATGAGTTTCGCAGAGAACTTCCATCAAGGCGAAGTTGTATATATAAATAATAGTGTACCTCATAAAACATCAAACTAAAAGTTTCCCCATTCAAGGACACGTAAAATGGCACCATTTGTCCTAATTCCGATTGTGAGTCATCCAAATCAGTTACTTCCTCGTCCTCGTCAATGATGTTGATTGGAGACTTATTAATTTCACGCGTCAAATCCACTTCCATCAGCATGGGTTCATCTTCAGTTTTCTATAAACGTACTTTTGTTAGTTTTGTAAAAACGTGTACATAACAAACTTGCAAAATTAAGACACCTGAGTTTCCTCGTTTGAAACATCATCATTTTGATTAGTTTTTCGACCATATCGATACTCAGCCAGCAAGCCGTCATCAAGGCCAAGCGCCTGATTGACTTCAAGGTCCAGCTCGGGATCACTAAAGACAATTAAAGCATCATTATTAATAGATTCAAAATAATTGACATGCTTAATAGTATTACTCATATAACAAGTCAATTTCTTTGTTTTTCATCCGGTTGCTCTTTGACGATGTTTTAGGAACCGAATCCACCTTCTTGGACTTCTTTTTAGGTTTTTTAGACCCATCATTCTTTCCAGATTTAAGAAAGTTTTTACTTTCCATGTCCGCTTTTTTGTAGTCCGATGAGGACATGCTGAACAGGGAGTTACTCTTTTGAAAGAGAGCTACAATAATAATATTCATGATAATTTATTATCAATTACAAAATTAATTACGAGAAGCATAAAATGTGAAAACGCCTGACCTGCCATTCCTCCTGCGGTACCAGGAGCATCGTCGTCCTCATCGGAATCAATTAAAGGATCCGACTTCTCGCCAGTCTCCATATTCGCAAAACCGTTGACGTTGATAGCGATAAGCCTTTATTCCGAGCTCCTTCCTCACTCACCTATTAAAGTTCAAGATTCTAGTAATTTATAATAACACTGGACGTGGATACTCAATACTCACTCAATATACAAATTGTTAACAAATTGACTAGTTCAAATCCACTCCACAGGGAAATAATGGGTCTTCAGCCTGGATTTTATCGACAGAGCACGAGTCTTATGAAATATAAATTAACACAAATTACTGAATATTTCAATTTCTAAAGTCACTCTGATGAAAATGGACACAACCCATGAGCCAAGCGTTTAAAAGAAATAGAGACCCGATAAACCGACTGCTCTTCTTTGTCTCGCTTTCCCTCCTTACTCTTTGTTCCGTCTCAGAAATCCCATGCACAAAAAATTCACTTTCACCCACTTTCACCCTATCGTTTGTTTAAACTAGAGCTTTATTCCGGATAGTAGTCACAAGTGGAGTTAAAGAAGACACATATGCACTTATTTCTGACAATAACTACAGTAAATCCAGGAAATTACTATTCTCGAGACATAATTTCAATCAGTCGCCCCAACTTCCCTGAAATAAGGAATCCCAGGACAGTCAGGATACTAATAGACGACCTCTGACCCCAATCCACTTAAAGGGGAGGTGGTGGAGGAGGTGGAGGGGATGGGGGACGTGTACGTCGAATTTCATGATGTTCTTCACCTATGGCGTCAGCTTCCGCCGCAGCAGTTCCTCCCTTTTGTCGCTGCTCATCCAGAGCGAGTAAAGTGGCCAAGGTTTTACTTCGCTTTATTCGTTCCGTCTCTGCCAAATTATGTCGTCCTTTATCCGTTGGTTGACCATAGTGTTCCAGGGTTTGCTGTAAAATGGCCACGGGAACTTTGTCAGTGTCCTGCTCTTCTATTCCTTCCTCTTCTCTGGCGTCTTGAACATCCTTCTCTGTAATATCGTGAAGGGCGAGGAAGCGTTGCAAGTCAGATTCGACGGGGGGCAGCAAACTTCGGTTGGGATAATGGTAGATTTTGTGTATGCTCTGTAAAACGAATGATTATTGTAATTTAAGCAAATCTGAGAAGGGTGGGCTATTTCTAGTAACGCACAGAATTGTTGTCAACATCAAAGAAATTTAGACCCATCCTGTCTGCAACTCCGCCGCCAAGTATGCGAAGGGGTCCGTCTTTCATGCAGAAGCCGGTCAGACGGATGTCGTCCAGCCGAAACCTGTTTTTGCATGGTAATCATTTATTAAATGTGATTTTATAGCAATTATTCGCCTTTGAAATGTCGAGGATCAGTATGCAAAAAATGAATCATACCCTCCGAGAATGAGATAGTAGTGGGGGAGCAGATTTGTGTCGTATTTCCTTTGTAACTTGATATAAATGTTATTTATGGGCTCTTCCACTATAATCTTTTCATTTCCCTTGACCCTTAAAATGTAGCCGGAATACTACCAAAAATGTAAATGACATTTAACCATTTCTCAATTCACAAATTATACAGAATACTCACCCTATTTATGATAAGTTCTTTGGGCGAAACATTTCCGTACATGCAAAAAAAGGAGTAGCCTAAGACCAGAATGAATAGAATGCATGGGAAACTAAAATATCCGATGATGCTGATGAACAGGGTAAAACTGCCAATTGCAACGACGAGTAGAGCAAGTCCAAAAACAAATCTGAAAGCAAATTCTGTATTAATGAAGCTAATTTAACCTGGCAGGAAAATACAGCGACAACCCGCATCATTTGCTTACCTATCACTCCTGATTAAAATGTAGTAGAAGCCTAGCTGTCAATTGCAATGACATTGGTAAGATCTAAAATTTAAATTTACAATACTCCATAAATTCCTTTAATACTCTATTACCGTCACCCAAGTTCACAAAGGGATAAGTGTTGTTTTCTTTAAGCTGGAAGTAATATTCCTCTACTGCGCCCAATTTCCAAAATCTCCATTTCTTTTTTAACCGATGAATGAAACGTGCCATTATATTGACATAGTTTTTGCAGGTATCGTTTGTCACTATTTATATGAATGCAGCAATAATAGGTTATTGAAAACATTTCGTCTAAGAATATCAAAGTCAAATGATGGGGTCATTATGAAATTATGAAAAAGGTTTGGCACTGTGAGACTGGCAATAATTCCGCAAGTTCCTTTGGGTTTGAGATGAGACGTTTGTAAAAGTTTCCAACGCCACTTTTGTTTGTCGCTAACTTAGCGACGCTAAGTTTAGTTCAGTTGATTTGTCTGATTTTGTCCTGCCTTGCTGCACTATCTATTGCATCTGTAATAAGCACTAATTTGTTTGCGATGTGCTTACAAATATGTGTTTATTCATAGTTATTTCATTTCCATGCTCTTGTATATCTGACGAGGTAATGAAATTCACATGCTAATGACAAACAGACAATGTCAAACAATCTGAGAACACATTAAGTGGGGTTTTATATTTAAATTCTACATAACTTATTTAAGGTAATCAATAGCCGTACATTCTAAAACATTTGTGGGTTTTAAGGCATTCTTGAACTCCTGTAGAGAGACACAATTACATGAATTTGGTGTGACATGCACGTCCTTAGGTAGCGTAAAAACGAAAAGTGAAGAGATGGGTCAGGAAAAAGAAAATATTAAAGCATCATGGCTTGTACAACAATCATGTTTAAGCGAGTATATCACAAATTTCCCAGTCCTAAAATATTATTCTTTTGAAAAGGTAAGAAATACCTTATTTTCCTGCGGCTGATCATTCTTTTCGTTTAGTTTATTCTGGCTACATTTCTTCAACGTTTTTTGTTATTTGCTTTGAAGATAGGAAACGTATAACTTCAAATTGTGCAGGGTCCATGTAGGGAGAGGATATGCACCAAGTTAATGTAGACTTCAAGCCTAGAACAAAATCTTCTTGTGAAGCAGTAGCTAGTTTACCAAATTCCACTGTTACTTGTTTCAGGACATACAAAATAGTGTAATCCAAAAGTTTTGTCTCGGACCTGAAAAAAAATTATGCCAATTTTATGAACTGAGTTTTCAGGGATGAAGCATCTCCAATGTGTAAACTCGAAATTGACGTTGTTAGTTTTTAAGAATTTCATAACTGCAAGTGAAAGCATATTTTTTCGTTACCCAAAAATTTTGCCCAACAAATTAGTAAAGTTAGAAAACTGCCCCTGGATGAAAAATTTTGCATGTCACGTACCTGGGAATTTGTCTTGAAATTCAATTACTTGTTGGACGAATTTTAATGACAACAAAGTACGGTTCTTTTTCCAACCCATGCATATCTGTTATGCTATTGTTCACCGTAGTGGACTTGTTACAATCCTGCCGAACCAAATGTGGGTTACTCAAATGCCATCATAATAATGATATTTCCTCAACTTCAACTCGGTCCAGCCAAAAGATGGTCCACTTCTGGAGGTTTCTCATCTTCAATGAGCAGGCACGCAACCAAAAACTACAGCATAGTATTTATTTAGTAAGTTTGGAATAAAGGACCAAGTCAATTCAACCACAGGGACCGAAACTAAGTCGCCTCCCTTATTATACGTCTTACATACAACCGTCTACTACGTACATATGCATATCTATCCAGGAGAAGTGTTTTGTGATATGGTTCCCGAGTTTGCTTGGTGTAATTTCATCCACGTTTCCTTTCATTGCCATACTCCATCCATGTAACTGGTGTCATAGTTGTTTATACTCGTACAGCATTGCGTTGAGCTGGAGTTGGATTATATAACTCGACGAGTGAACGGGAATGATCTCAGTCTTTCTCGAGTAAGTCAACGCAACGGGTATAACATGGCATTTGCGAAAAGGGTCGCGTCGCATTTGGCGCATTGCCAAAACCAGTGGATTGGATAGTGCAGTGCTGGAATTGTCTCTCATTCAGAGTTTCTGATCACATTTAGCATTTATCTGTATCATTGAGACAAAGTCCAAACCAACCAGATCAACTTATGTACATGTACAACTTAAAAAACTTGAGCTGCTTGGTTGGTTGGTTTGTTAAAAAGTTTTCCTTACTTCATTTCATTTGATTCCTTGGTGCATTCACTTCATTGATCGTACTTGACTTCGTTCGTGGACGGAAATAGAACATAATTCTAAAATAAAATATCCATAGACTGCAATCTAACCCACAGAAGAAAAGTTTAGTTATGTTCAAAACTCAATATAATCGGATTAATTTTTTCGAGGATTCCATGGGTTGAAGGGAAGTTTTCCTTTCGAGTGGCCTTTGACTTCTTGAAGAGCTGTAACTTCTTACATTTTACCTGCAAACATCACAATTTTTCACAGTAGCTATTAGTGCAGTGACCACTAATTACCCTGATTATTAGTTTCATTAACCGTGATGCACTCCGATAGCTGCAGTGCCGAGATCAAGTGTTGAAAACATTACAGACTTGTGCAACCAGAAAAACTTGCGACGCACAAGTGAACAACTGGAAACCTGTGGGTTATCTCACCCACAAACAAACAAAGGATTTTTTAAAGCCATAGTAGTGCTGTAGCTGTAGGATCCCAACCAAAAAAAGGTGCATATTATTTTCATTGTCCTTGTTACGTACTCAATAGACTCTGAGACTTATGGGAACTCAATCCGGTGCGATTAGTAATCTGCTAAATTTGACCTGGTTATGTGCTTACGGTACTGTATCTAATGTCAGACAATCTTACTTTCATCCGTGATTGTAATTTGTGATGAGTTATAAATAAGTACCTGGTGCACGATTTATGACCTCAAAAATACCTCACAAACATTTACATTTATATTCGTCTTTATGAGCTATATAAAAAACAGACAACGCTATTTTCGTAAACTTAGTCTGAGAAGCAAAAAAAATTATGTACAATACAGTTAAAAAACATAGATTCTGGAAGAATTCAACGAGCTCGTCTTTCATAGAATTTAGCTTGGTTTGAGCTAAATTTACTGGAGAAATACATATGCTTCCTACATAGATATTCATAAATAACCATAAAACACAAAATAAATGTGTAATCAACTCCAACACGTGCTCTATTGAAGTTACATGAATACGTGTGCCGGAAAAGTTTGTGACAGTTTAAAATTTTAGTATGCACACTCTATAAATTACTGTGTTTTCTAAAACTAAGTCAACTTAACAATTGCAAAACAGGAGAGTTAAGCACGTGGAGAGACCTCATTACCAGTTGTATGAAAATAAACTTGATCTGCACAAAGATCCTAGAACTGGATACAACTCAGAAGGTAAGCAATTCATTCAATTGCAACCGTCCAAGCATAAAAATAACTATCAATAATTATATATGCAAATAATAAACCACCAACAAACCATAAGCAATTTCATTACTAGTAGTTAACTTGCACACCCATTAACGGAAAGACACGGTATACGGGTCAATTGGCAAAGTAAGTCATCAATCAACTCATTTGTGAACTACTGGTGCGAGTGATTATTCGCCCATATTGAAGTAATAGGGTGGTGAAATAATTTGACAGCTATAAAAGTTTTATGTTTATGTCGGTTTTACTGAATCATGAGAGGATCCATCAATCCATTTGAAGTGTTTATGCATTTTCTCGTAATTTTTAGTACTGGTGCATTTTGGGTTTATGTTTGCATTTGACTTTTTTACGAGTAAGCATTTGCCACCGATCTGCAATAATATGCTGAACAGTTTTCACGGCTGGATTTGCAAGTGATATAACTTTTTTAAAGTTAATATACTTTGTCCTTAATTAAGCCTTCACAACGGCAACTGGTCATGTTGCGGAAAATATGTGTTGAAGTAGTAACGAGAATGTTGGCTATTTGGGGTAATCAAATTAAACAATTTGAAAAGATTCACCAACGGAACTTGTGGCATGAGATTTTGCACTATAAAGCCATATGTTAACTAATTTCTCAATTTTACTCCAGAGTCTAAAAATGTTCTTTGTTTAGTGGTTAGTGGTCTAGTCATTAGTTATGCACTGCATCCTGTACCCGATAATGAACATAATATTAAATGAAATGCAGCCAATGGTGAGTTACATAAACTTTGGTTACAATTTGTGAGGTAACTGACCGTTTGCGGCTCAAAAACCAACTTTATGGTATCGCCGTACCTGTTCTATTAAAGTTTCAAATGCATACAAAGTTTACCAGACAGATAGAGTAATAAACATTTTGATAAGCAATTATCACCACCAGAGTCTGACTGAATAAGTGAGTTACATAACAATACGCAAATTAAACTCTGAACAACATATGGTTTAAACGAACAACAAAGTGCTTCATTTCGTCTGATTTACGAGCGGACATGATCCAATTGGAGTTCAATTCATGCAGTTTATGGGATTAATTGTAGATTAGATAATATGAAACTTGAGTAATTTATTTGTTTGCTAGACTGACAATAAGTTTCTTTGTTCTATTATCATGAATTAGTTTGAAACGGAAGTTAGGACCCAACAAATCCGGTAGAAGTTTATTCCTTGTTGAATGGCGAAGATGTATGCATCTGTAGAAGTTTAGTTTATAAAAGACCCAACTTTGTTTGAGATCACGTCAGAGTCAGACTTTGATAAATGTAACAAACAACGCTAACGAAATCTCTCGGTTTCTCAATACTGGCAACTGAATAAATTGCAACTTTTTACTCTGCTCACTAATTGAGAGTGGCGGTGGCTAGTGTGGATGTTGACAAAAAGCGTTAATTGTTCCCACTTCTTATTAACCAACCATGGAAGTTCTAGTTTGTAGTAGAACAAATAAAATATGTGTTTCCAACTTTTGTCTTTTCCAGAAATGACTGGTTAATACCACAATGTTCATTCATAAATCTGCATCTGTTAGCTAGATTTTCACTCACGACCTTAAAAATTTGTCCCATTTTTGGCAGGGCGTTGGTCACACTAATTGAGACAATGACAACGAGGAAAACTGTAAATTAATCAAGTTTTGTCAGCTCTGTATTTTAATTCGTGTGCCCCTGACCTTTTCTCGTCCAGCAGCTCCATAAACTTCAATTGTGCGGTTGCGTCGCACAAGATTTTTTATGCAAATTTTTCGCCAAATATGTAATCGTATAGTGAGTGACATTCAGACTGCATTGATCTTCTGGTACTTGTTATAAGACGAAACGAAATGTTACTGTTGCGGAGTAATAAAAATGGTTTGGTTTGTCCTTGAATAAAGGCTTTGGCACTGTATTTGTCTTTGCACTGTATGCAAATGTCGACACAAGCAGTAACAAACCAGGAGTGGAAACTGGCACAAAGAAATACGAGTAGCATTTGTTCATTAATTTTGCATAGAAAGTCAGCCAGTGCATATGTCTGTAGCTTAAAACAAAAAATGCAAATAGTAAAAACTTCTCCTCAGCCTTAGCCGAGATTACGTAACATTTTTTGCTGTGTTGTGTTTGTTACATATATGCACCTGTTTTTTTTGAAGGTATTATGCATTAAAAGCATTTCCTTTTGATCTGTTGGTCAGTTATCCAATAAATTTTTGTGCTATCACAACCCCGCTGTTTAGAGTGATATATATGTACAGGACTTAATAAATGGCAATAAAGTTCAAAGAAAAGTGCCAAACGAACTAATCACTTGTCGTCCACTGCTGAACTTGTAATACAAAATGAATTGTATCGTATTATTGTAAACTTTTTGAAACACCCCAGAGACTGGGGTGATTAAATTACAACACCAGAAATTAAGCAAATGCCATATTGCATAATAATAATACTAATAATTGAGTATCGGATATGGGTTTAAACTTCATTTGTTGTTTATGATTGAGTTTTCTTTATACATCCAGTATTGAATTTCAGCATTAGTCCTCCTCCATATATGGCTGGCTTTGAGTTTACTTAAGTTTCATTTTATTTCCGATGAAGTGTAAAAAAGTTGAAATATTTATGTAGACTCTACATCGGTCCGCAAAGTATATCGTGTAATAATCATCATTGCGTCGTGGCCTTCATTTTAATTTCGGAAGAAGACTCTACGTTACCCGTGTCGGGTTATCTGTCCTGTCGATATGGGTCGCATATTTATAGCTTTTAGCCAAATGCATAGCGCAACTGAACCAATACACTTCTTCTAGACCACACCACAATCGCACTGCAGATCATCCGATACAAAATATACAAGTCATTGACTGATTTACCATTCACCCCAACGTCTGGAGTCTGATATCAGTTTTATCCATTCCATTTTTCACTCTCAAATAAAGCTCGAGTCATGAATTTCCGGTGGTACAGAACTTCAAAGGAAACTAGTGTGAAGAGCTATTTCAAAAGATAATAATTACGTCTGCTATGAACTGTATTATTCTGTTGCGCTTGAATTTAAATCCCAACTTGGATAAGAACAAAAACTTGTGTGGTTTTGATTATTGAAAGGTTGCAAGCATTGTCAATTGATCGACCGATTTTTATTAATCTTTTAAAACCAACGAACCTTTAATCCACAGAATATCGGCTCTTATTATTTCAATTTTAATCCGGCTGAGTATTTCGTTGTCGCATACGTCATTGCTCCTTGTTGAGAATGCTCTTACTTTGTTTTCATCATTTAACCTTTGTCTTAATTGTTTATTCTCCATGTCCTAAATTTTTATTGGAGCAGAACCATAAGTGGCGGATTAATTCCAGCTGCAAGTATAAAATAAATGTATCGTGTGCCTTGACATTGATCACGTACATATTTTCAGTACAGATACTTCTTTGTCTTTAAGCAACTGCGCGAGAAAAACAGATTGAAGTGATGTACTCTATTAAAACACTGGACGCATTTATGTAAAACATTTACACTAAAGACCTTGATGAGATTGCAACATTGCTTCCTTTTTATTTCATAGCAGTTAAACCCACTCAAAAACTTAGGAAGCCTTCCAAAATTGTGTTGTTTCTCAAGTTGGCAAAGTATGAAACACATAAAAAAGTACAAAATGTGACCGTGTTCCAGTCTATTGAAAAATATTTACATTGATTCTTAATGGTATGAATAAATAAGCAGAAAAGTATACATTTTTATCCTGAAATTTATGTCCTGTTGTACTTTACATTACTTAATTACCACCGTCCCGGTGGACTATGAACAATAAATGTGAAAGACACTTCAGACTTCCACAGTGCATGAAATTACAAAATAAGTGTCATTGGAAAGGTGTTGTTAACATTGCAAATCCGTCTTTCCAATACGCATTTGACAACAAATGATTTTCTTTATTTCACGGAATATCTCTTTTCCAGCTATCTATTCATTCAATTGAGTGTCTAAATAGATATGTAAAATGCAATTAAACACGCGTTTTGAGTAAAAGCCAACGCTGGTTTGTTATAGGTGAGTGGCAAGCGTTTGATAGTATTGGGTACCCCTCAAATCTCCATGTCGTATTGTAAATTGTAGTAAACAGACTGAAACTGAGTGTCTTTCAGAAGTATATACATAGTAGAAATGTATACTATGTACTGTAAATATATACTGAAACTTAAAATAAAGTAGTCTGCAAATACTTTGTTCAACAGAAAGCAATTAACTTCGAATGCAAATGTCGTCAAAAATAAAACTTGACGATACACATGCATGACAAACGCATTTAGATCTGTACAGACTTAACTATGCGCTCACACTCCAAGTTTAAATTGTTCAATTCAAAATATGTGGTTGAGCTGCATGTAATAAGCACTGCATTATACTACATATTATTGTAGTACAATTCACTGAACTCGAGAGAAAAATATAATGGTAAAGTTAATGACTCGCAAATGCAATTTTACTGGAAATCACGAGCAATAAGTAAATTGTTTAAATAAACAGATCCCACGAGTTGATGCTTGTGTTTTCTATATATTTTGACACTCATCAGCAGAATGTGGATGTTTTTTATTGGCTTATTTAAATTGCAGTGCTTGTTTGTGTTTTTTCACGCTATTCAAGATGGTTCAATTTGGAATAAAATGAAAAGCGAATTTTGCAGAATGAGCCATAAATTATTGTGGGTGGGAATTCGCACAACTAACTTGGATAGTTTTGGATAAACAGATAGCATTTTGAAATGTTGCTCTGTAACAAAGAAAAAAACCAGTTTTTGATACACAAGCATAGTTAGTAATTATTGTTTAAACGGGTTTAATCGGGTATTGTTTAAAGTGATTGGTCAGGTGAATCAACGCTGGACCCTGTTGAACCTAACGAAATTACGTGTGCGCTCTCGGATTGTGTTTGAATCAATAGTATCTACACACGAATACTATCCTGCAAGATTGAGTGCTAATTTGGGATTTCATCAACATCTCGTATTGTTTTTGAGCTCCGAAATTTGTTGGATAAATTGTGTTTGATAAAAAAGAAATGCAAATAAAAGGCGCTTATGATATTTTTGGTAAATTGTGTTTAGTAAATTCAGCTTCATCTATCATATTATATTGCATAGGCCACCATCCAGGTGTAGGAAACAAACAAGACAAGGACACCAGCTTCATATAATATCGCCAAATGCGTACCTTTTTTTGTTATCTCTTTTACTGGCCAACCTACATTAACGGTAGAGCTTAAAAAAATACCAAACCGTTGGCGTGTTCTATTTTGTGCCGGATAGGCAGGGTACCAACTGGCCAACCCGATTAACCACCTAAAAAATGTCTCATCAAAACAATTACGCAGTTAATGTGCAAAATATAAGAAACGGCATCTTTAAAAAGCCTTGCTTCTTGTTATCGCCCATGCATGCATCTAAGTTAGAAATTGATATTTTTTCAAAGCACGATCTGACACACGTGACTTGAAAATAGCTTCGTAAGGTTTTGGTCGTTAGTAATACCAAAATTGCTATGACCTTGCTCAAGAATTCCGTGAACAGTTGTTGAAGTTGTTGTTTATGTGCAAAAAATATGTAATGTGCTTCCAGCATATTTCGCATTTATTTGGAATGCAGGAACGCATGTTTATGGTACCACAGACATGTAGAATTATTGGGGAGTGGCGGAGTTGGAGGATTGCTTTGATAAAATTTCATTGCCTGTCAATCTACATACTTTGTTTCGTAGGAGCTGCTGAATATTTGTTGTGTTCATTACCTCCAACAATCAGCTATTAATTCAGCCATTGTCATTATCCAGTTTAGTCCAAATTATATACTTCTGTTAAAACAGAGCAGTTGAAAGTCTTGTCAACATCTGCATACCTATCTTTACTGAAATTGAGTGGGGTAATTTTTTGTACCATAACTGTTGATGTTATTACTATTCTTCTCTGTATTGAATGGTATCTATATTTATTTAAGGTAACCATTGACTGACTTAGAACAGGGTACATGTTAGTAAATATTTTTAGTATTTATGTTGATATCGGTGCTTGACCGTTAAATGATGATCACACTCTTAATCTATCATTCAGACGATACATACTGTAGAGGACGATGTAATGTTAGGAACCACACACAAAGTAAAAATGTATTTGCTTCATCTGAGTGGTAATGAGATTAAGGTTGAATATATTTACCTGCCTCAAGGCACACGTAACTATGTAATGTAAAACACCTTGTGACTGTCGATATTCATGGGGTGTACGAATTAATATTATCTTTTTGTCGGAAAAGGTTTGGCTTAAGGCTAATAGTTTTTTATAGGAATATTAATTTGGTTGTGGCAAAGAAAGTTTTCCTTTCAGCAATTTTGTCTGTCACACTATAAACTGTGGTTGTTGAAAAGAAACAACTGGAATCGGTTGAGTGCCAAATCTCGTGCATAATGGAATAAGGAATCAAAACATCTTTTCACACTTCCTGATGCCTTTGTTTGTCACGTGTCACTCCTCGATTTAAAGCAAATGTATGTCGTCAAATATGTTTCTTGCTGAAACAATTTGTAAATTCTTTTAATAAAAAACAGAATTTGTGCATTCCATTAAGAAAAGTCAAGTTAAAAGTTAATCAATGCCAAATCGCTAATACAAACATTCGCTAGCAAAAATGCTACAATTGCAGCACTTTTTATCTGAAGAAGTCATTAGTTTTCAAGACAAAGTCCTGATGCATTTTCACACTTTAGCAACACGCACTTGTGAATTTTGAAATGGAGATGTTAAAATATTTCGACTTTTCAACAGCATGAGTAGAGGGGGTTTTGTTGTGAGATTTGTTTTCCGGCACACTTCTTATGAATGGAGTTGTAAGCTGTACATTTATTCCCACGCATCTACACAGAGTATCATTGGAAAAGTCTTTCCAAGAAAAGTTAAAAAGGCTATATAGCCGTGAATCTACCAGTTTTACTTCAGTAAAAAGCTGGTTAGATTAGCATACATTTATTTTAAAGCAAAAATTGACAATTTGTGATTTTTTAGCCACAGTCTGTGGCCCACAGATTAGTGAAATACGAACATATTTACGATATTTCGTATGACATGGTGGGTTGACCTAAGTGTTTTGACTGAAAAGACGAGAAAAACATCATTTAACTGAGCTGTAAAAAAGTTTAATAAGTGATGCCAATTGATGTGCTTGTAATGATTTGTTTGATGTTGATATCTAAGTTTAATGCACTCAGATGGCCTTATAAAAAAATAAAGGTGGCATAATAATGGAAAAATACTAAGAGAGATTAGTAGTTGTGGCTCATCAATGACGATTAGAAAATATTTTTTCATGACATGACATATATTGTGGCATTTAGCTGTTCTTCTATACTTTGTCCACTCCAGAAAATACAGTAGTTCTTATTGACGGTATCACGTGCAACCAAAAATCTTTAAAAAGTTTTTAGTTTATCTAAAAGTCAAGTCCTCAAAGTAAACTTTGTTAAAAAATGTAATAAAAATATTGAACAAAAGTTTGGTTACATATATGCCACATGTCTCGCAGACTACGTTAGTGAGTGTAAGCAGAAACCAAAAACTTTCACTCCTTTCTCTTTTGGTTCAGGCTTCGCGATTTGGGAAATCGTAACAATTTATCTTTTTGCATGGTTCAATTGAATGGGCGAAGTTGGGAAACCTGAAATTTGATGAAAGTGTGCAGCATTAGTAAACCACTGTCGTAGGACCACGAAATTACAGCTATTCCCATTGCGGTCTCTCCACCCAGTAATTTTAACTCAGGGCATTAACTGGAGTTTTAGTTTTGGATTTCTTCATCTATCTGGACATCATTTCACAAAAAAACTCGCAAACGAATAGATGAGGTTGTAAACCACGTAGCATTGTAGGAATTGCAGATCATATTGAAATATTGGGTGGTAGTAAAAGCAATTTTGCTAAAGTTGTGCACTTCATCTTCCGCCTAAAATTTAATTTAAAATAAAATTGAGTTCTATCCGTGAAGCACATTTATTTTTCTTGGAATGAAAAATATCCTTCCATTCCCTACACACAGCGTTGTCTTTGAGTGCAATCATATTCTACCCGAAATTTATTTTGGTGAGTTTTTGCCAGTTCTCGCAGATTTTCATTGCCCGGCCACAAACTTCAATTCAACCAAACGTGTTGAAATTTTATAATACATTCGGATATTCTGCCCTTAAAGTGTGGAACTTTTTGAAACGACTGCAACTGAAAGTTGGACTAAATTAGTATTCAACCCTAGTGTCCTTTAACTTACCAAAGATTCATTAATTGGATTTGATCCTATGCGGGAGTGCACATTCAGGATAGAGCACTTGAATGACAGGATCAAAAGAAAAGAAAAGCGTGTGGATAGTTCTAGTTTTGATAACTGCACGAATGAATATTTTTAACTAGGTAAGTAATTGTTTGGTCAAAGAAATTTTTGTTCTTTCGTTTTTTCTTGGAGAAAGGTAGTTCAGACATGGTGGACTGAGAAAGTGGTTCGCATAATGTATGAGCTTCATCATACTGCACTGTATTTCACGAATTTAGCCATAAAATGGAAAAGTCTTACACCTTTCTTACAAAAATCCATACTTTTCACATAAAAAACCTCTCTCACTGTCTCACCGTTTTCTCTGAAGTCGCTTTGTTAAATGTGCAAACCGGAGTTTTAGGCTTCAGACGACTAACCCCATTTGCTGGCAAATGTATTTATAATCAAAATAAGGAATGGTCGACTTCCAATCCTAAAAATATAATCCATTTTATTTAAGTTCCTTTATTTTCTGTGATAATTTCCAATGTGCTGAACAACAAACACTAAGCGGAAGGTTTAGAAATTTTAGATTCCTGGAATACGCTAAAGTGTAATTCGTGAGATATGTACTTTTGTTTTATTGTTCGTAATTATGGCAGGAGTTATCTTCAAGTGAGTCATAAAATCAAACAATGACGTGGTTGATGTTCAAGGAATTATGACATAGGTTAGGTTACAATGAGAATGAAAATGAGATACTGTTCCAACTGCTGTAGTCTGAGACACAAAACAACACAATCAGGCCTGGAAATCAAGGATTTATTTGTTCATTTATTCTTACAAAGTTGGACACAGATTCCATACAAAACAACAACGTCACCCTCGAGATGACACATCGCCCTCAACTTCCGTCCAAATTGTCAACATGCTCTTAGGCACGCCCACGATTTCACTCATGATAAGACGCTCTGCTCATTTTCAGAAATAATTCTTATAAGAATCGCCAAATAATATAATATGATACTGCCTTTATAAAAAGCGAAATATGCAAACACTTAGAGTTTATATGAGTTGTCATTGCTTATTAATTATGTCTCATCATCTATTTGCTTGTTCCAAACATATCTTGTTTTTGAAATATGACGGTCTTAATGTGATTTAGTCCATTGACGTATTTTCCTTGACTTTTGTAAAAGTTTTTAATCCCAATTGCGCTAAGTTTATCTTTGAGTTCAATCAAAACAAGATCATCTACGTCGTTAAGCGCTGATTTGTTTCTGGTTAGTTAATTTTCTTCCTTGATCCTTTTTATCAACCTTTAATTTATCAGTAAATTAAACAGGTTTTGGGTTTAATAAATAGTCAGATTTTTCTCGAAATTTTCTCAGAAAGCTTAGGTATGATTATGATCAAATTCTCATCCAAGCAATATTAAAAAACAAGAACTTTTTGTTTCTCAATTTAAAATTCACTCTGTTTTTCTAAAACTTTTGTACTTTGCACGGTATAATAATTCCTAACGCGTTGTTTATGCAAAAACTATTGCGACTTAGAACTCCCAAGTTGGGAGAAAGTTTACTCGGATAAACCTAATTTATTTACATACGCCCTGGAAAGCATTACTATTTAAACCCAATTTTATCACCAACAATTATTCTGTTAACCTGAGTAATGTATCCTTGCGTTGTCTGACTGGATTAAATTACAATTTAACTCAGTTCGATATGTTAATGTTTGACTTTCTGAAGTTGTTGTTTGTTATGTGTGGGTTTGTTTTTATGGTTTTTCTTCCCCCGTAAAATCCCACGCCGTGGAATTCGGTGTAGCTTAACTTTATTCCAGAACACAGAATGCTAGTATCTGTTTGACTTTTCCATTGTTTTAACCCAATATTTGCATACTTCTGCAGGACTGCTTAAAAATCAAATTTCTAAATACTTAAAACAAATACAGTTCCAATGAACCGTTCTAAATACTCCTTTGCAATCCTTGTAACTTTTTAAACACAAACTCTAAATCAAGGTTGTGTAACAGTTTTCGTTGTAATACTTATAACTAGTTAAGCATTTGCATCAATATGCTACAAGCCGGTTTATCTGCAAACGACACATCCAAGAGCAACGTATGGTTAGCGTATACCTATGAAATTAACGCACACTAATACCACAGTAATTTTGGTTGAGAAACTGAAATTAATGGGTTCATTCATGATTCATTAGAGTTGAGGGTGACGACTGGCGTCATCTTTTTCATTTCAATTAAATGAAACAAGATCTCATTCACACGGTCCATCCACTTTGGCGACCATGTCCCGTTGGGCCAATGCGGGATTATGGTGGCCATCCTTCTTGTCGTATGTAATAAGGCGTTTCTTCTTTTCAGTAGCTATTCCAGCATCCAATTATTAACGACATATATGCACCTTATACTTTTATATATGATATCTGTATTAAGCAGAAAACTATTTTCAGAGAAAAGTTTTGTCATATGCATATTATGACATGCGTCTAGATGAAGAAGCCACTTACTTATATCACGCAATAAACTTTAAGTTGTCCAACTTTGGCAGTAAAAGTTAAGTCAAAGATTGTCTTTGGCTTGTAGCACTTACCATGAAACCTTTAATTCAGTGGCATGGCTGGAGGTTATCAGTTACTGTTGAATAATTAGCACTGTGAAAGATCAAAATTACGACATCTATATTAATCTTACTGCTACGTTGGTCAGTCAGTTTGTAGAATTGTAAAACTGCTTACGATTGGTTTGTGGTGTGTGTTATTTTATTAAGTAAAATATTAATCCAGCATTTTTAATTTAATACATTTTAAATATCTGATTCTCGAATTGCAGTTTGATTCAAACCTTTCAACTTGAAGGAATTTACTCTCATCACTCCTGGATTGGATCAGATCTGATAACATACCCATCCAACCAAACGGAGAAATGTTATTCCTAACCTCGCTTAAAATTCATCTACAATCAACCGGTGCAATTGACTACCTGACAATCCACTTGTTGGCTCTGCTCACAAGTAATTAACCTGACCAAGAAACACTGCCAAGGTGAAGTTCAGCAGTGACCATGTTGTTCAGAAATCACAATCTTCTCAATCTTCTTCATCTCATTACCATTCTGCTTGGAATGGTTTCTCATGTCTCATCCAGAAAATGTTTGGAGCATATCAAAGGTATACACTTTCCCAGTCTACTCAACTTTAAGTTTACTCACACCGGTTCATTTTTATATGGATTTCCAGAATATAAAATCTAAACCTGTTTTTCACTTTTGCTAAAAATGGACTTTATTAGATGCCTATTTACATTTTCTACCCACTTCCATAAGAAAGTCCTGTTGTAGCTGTTTTCATTCTAACCAAATACGACGCAGGTTTATCCCTTTGGTTTAAATTCGAATCGTGTCTGGAGAACCGGTTTTATACTTTGTCATTTGTACTAAAACTTTATTACTTAAAATGTTATATAATATGTTAACTCTGCCCATGTAAAGGCCAAGGTTCATGAATAGACGTTTGTTGGTTTTGCGTTTTGCAAACAATTGCAGAAAATGAAATACTACATGTTGCTAATATTATATACATTATTTCATGTTTTTCAGATATTACCCCCAAAAGATTCTTCCAGATTGAGAACGACATTCTTAACATAACACTAGAAACTTCATCAGACCTCATTGGTCATCAACTAGTCACAAATGCGTTTGCAATTTTTCTCCGAGAAGTTTTAGGATACGAGTCTGTCAACATTATAACTTATGATGATTATCTACACTTCAATCCAAATTCGTCGTCTCTGGTTCTTCAAAGGATTTCAGGGATGGACTTTCGGGATGACGGAGCATTGTTGTCCAATAATCGGTAAGAGTTACAGATAAATGTTACAGATAAGTACTTAAGTGGATGTGTTGATAGCGTATAAAACCAATGCTTTCGACATTTCTTTGGATTTTCCAAGCAATCAGTTCACAACCGTTTACAGGGTTTTCCCAATTGCATAGAGAAACTTGTTATTAAAATTGCATCCCATATATAGTTTGGTAATTGTTTCTTAATGCACGAGAAAATTAGTGTGTTGAATTTTTGTTTCTTTATCCCATTGACTAACAATTAGTACACGATTCATATGATGCCATTAACTGTTAACGTAAACATATTGTGCATCTGGCTGTATCAAGTATCAAGTAGAGTAGAGAGACGAAATACTGAGACACTTTGTTTTTTTATCTAAAAAGTGTCAAGGGACAAACCTTAAAATTTGATTTTTTTACAGAGTACCGTAGTACTAACTACCTTTAGATTGTAGAGAACAAAGTAGACTTGGGACCATTATCTATCGCGTACTTAATTTATTCCTCCACCTCCACGTTCGTCATAAGCTCGATTCCGGAAGACCCTGCAACTTCCTTGCTTGACATCTTCCGCTAGAAACGGAATTTTCGTAAGGTGTCGACTGTTTTAGGAAGCTTTGAATATGCCCTTTTCCATACACCCCAAAATTTTTCAATTGGGCGAAGATGGGGGAAGTTAGGGGGGTTTTCCGCCTTCACGACCAAATTGAGACAATTCTGGATTTTTTCCTTCACAGAATTGGCGTACTGGATTGTCGCAAGGTCAGGCCAAAAAGTCACGGCCTCCATTTTATGATACCTTACAATAAAAGGTATCAAACGCACAATAACACATTCCTTCAGATAAGTCTCAGAATTTGTAAAACCCTCATCAACACAGGGGTCCGAAATATGGTCAAATTGGTCCAGGGCTTGCCAAACAAGGAATTTCTTAGGAAATTTTGAAGTGCATTTAATTTTATGCTTGGTTTCAACTTTCGAAGGATCTTGGACATGAAAAAATGCCCTCGTTGGAGTTTCTGTTGAATCTTGAGGGACGTAGGACTTATCATTAGTGACCACAATTTTTCGTCAAATTTTCCGATACAGCTTTGGAAGTCTTTCCTCGACCTTTTTTTCTTGGGCAGGTGTGTTTTGAGGCAGATTTTTTTATGTAGGCTAACTTCCCTAACTTATGGACTTTTAGTTTTTGTAAATAAGTTCTAATAATTTTTAGCTTCTTAGCAGCAGCAAGCACGGTTGTACCTGAATGTCTTTTGAAATAATTTTGTATGGAATTTAGTTTTTGAGGGGGTATAACGCTGGGTGGTCGTCGTGGGAGAGTCTGGAAACTATTATTTTCGGATTCTCCATACTTTTTTAAGTTTCTTTTAGTGGTTGCCCGGGCACACCCCTCTTTTTTAAAGTTAAGCCACGTCTTTTTAAAATCCATCCCAAACTCGTTTTGGTACTTCCACAAAACACGCCTCGCGAGTTCCTCACTTTGGACTCGTGTAGGTAATTTATTTTCCATCAGAATATTCTAAAATTTGGAACACTTATGGAATAGACACTGAAGTTTTCGAAACACTAAAAAAATATAAAATTTTCGAAACGCAAGCAAAGTTATATTCCCAAACCAAAGTGTCTCACTATTTCGTCTCTCTACTCTATTAAGTATTGCAAAGGTTTCAAATTAACTGGTAAGCTGATACGAAAAAATGAATGAAATTAGGCATTGTCAGTCCAGTGTAACATTAAATTGTGGCGCACGACACAGTATAATTTGACAAGTTTATGGCACAGTTAAGTTGGGTACTTCAGTTCGTAGTAAATAACTCTTAAGTGACTTGCCCATTCACTACTTTCGCCGCAGAGGTAATTAACAGGATAATGAATTGCATGACATTTGAACAATGGGCTGAATGTAATTCACTCAATAATTGAATTCCCGAGCAACCTTGCGGCGTAGTGAGTTGAAACAACAAAATGAACATCGTCTGTTGTAAACATCCGTTTGTAGAAATATCATGTAAATTATATAGGTTTAGCGAGCCATTTTGATAAACGAATAGATCACATTACATGCATGCATAGAGTGGATTAGATTACTTGTTGCATTATTAAATTACTTTTAATCTCTCGTGGTTTGTATACATATGTAGCAAAACAATATCACTGATTGGTAAGTGACTCCATGATTTTTAGTAAACTGTACCTTGATGAACAGTAAATTTGAGAATTGTTCGTACTACTTGTTCGACTTGCTTTGTTGTGATCTTGACATTATAAGGACACACGTATGAGATTATAAATTGTAATAATACAAGTATGTACAAATTAATGAGTATGGTAGATATTTGGACATTTATAAATCCATTGTCGTGCAACATCGATAATCTGGTCAATAACAAAATTTACTCACATGTCGGTAAAAGAAAACAAGTACGTATTATCCGTGCCTATGCAAATTGCGCAGTATTCCACTCTGGCATGGAACATAGTTGAAAAATTAGTTATTGTGATTGCTTGCATGGTATATTATTTTAAATCAACTAAAAGTTAAAAAAAATTGGAGTAAATGTTTCAATTTACTAACTCTTTTAAATCATTTTATGGTTTCAGACCCCCGGAATCTCAAATTAATTTAGGCGTATGGGTCCCATCCGAATGGGAGTTGGAGCGATGGAATTCTCCAGGATTGCTGGAAAATTGTGGACAACTCGGGGTAATGGGCAGGTAAGGAATAATCAATTTAGTTTGCTAGATTGAGCTTACTCAATCATGTAGACCATTCATTATACTTTGAAAATCAAAGCCGCAAACGTTACCAGAGCTCTCTGAATGTGGACAATTCATTCAATCACGTCACAGCATCAATCTCATTTAAAGTCGGAACTTATAACACTCTTCATTTCAAGGGTAAATTCAATTGGATTTCATTTACTTTGGTCAGATTTTGTTACCTCGGTGCGGCATACTTTCACTTTTCACTGACTTTGTCCTCCTTATGTGTCCGTAACTTCGCTTTACAGGTAATAAAATACTGAGTAAACATTTTACTTGGTCGTCATAAAATCCTTTCTCGTTTGTTGGTAATGACGTTAGAACTTCTCAAGTTCAGCGGTCTATTTCGTATTTATTACATGCTGCACGAGCTGTCCGAATGTATTATTTAATTTTATTGCGAATGAACGTGATTCCATTGAAGCAATAGATGTGAGGGTCATTTGGCAAAGGCGACTTTCGGACCAGTCGGTCTTTAGAGCAGTAAGAAGACAGAAATGGGAATATCCATCATAATGAATAGATGGAGTGAGCCACGTGCCATGAGCAAATATTTGCTTTGCCCATTGGCAAGGTGGCCCACCTATTGTGGTCCCCTCTGCTAAATTCATTCCCGAGGACTTTCACCCGATGCAAGGTTATCATTCGTTATACAATTCTCAAATAACGTCACCGTCAGGCAACTGGGTCGTGTCTCATTTAATGAGGCAAGGCTAGACGACCTGTCGTCACTCCAGGTTATAAATTGCTGAATTCGTTTATACAAGAAGCGATTTTATTCAGGATGACATGTCGCTTATTGAATCTGTCGGCGAAAGTCTCATTTTCTAAAAAAATGCAATGAAATGATAGAAGTAACGGATGGATTATTTAGTGTGGTTTGATCTGGAAAACTACTTTATTAAAAACAGAATTGAAGTGATTGGGAAAAAGGGTGAGCCAATTTTCTGCGAATTCTGAAATTAAATAGATCAAAAGAATAATGGTTAAGATGTAACAGTATTTAAGGGCGTATACTTCTTTTTAGAATTCTTAATATAATATCCATTACTTGGACAATGAATGAAAACCTTCGAATGGTACAGGATGCTTCTCAATAATGTGACAGCATCCTTCACTCCAGTCAGACACTATTGTGAGAGTAAATATACTAAGATTCTCAGTAGTGTGTACTTAAACGTCTTTCCTTAAGGGCACTCATTATTGTTCCCAACAAAACATTACTCCTCTCATTTCAACAACAGAATATCTAATATTGATTGAGGACGTGTCAAGATTTAAATTTTCAATACAAAAAAAGTTACTTTCCTGTCGTGCAAACAACTTCTTTAGAAACCAAAATTTTGAAAAAAATATCCGCATGTGTGAAGAAAATAACACAATTCCTGCAGTTCACACACTAGAACGGGTGGGTGTCGTCTTCTCCAAATCTTTTTCTCCTTATCTTTCGGATGAAGTAACTTTTTTTATCCCTGCTCTAACTTCATTCCATCAAAAGTTTCTTTTGATCAACCATTGAAAGTATTGACAGATTTTAAATTTGCGTCATTGCAAGGAGATAGTTAAACTATTTTTATACCTTGTGAAACTGAATTTTAAATATAAGAAAAACATTCTTGCCTATGTGGAACCTTCATCGAAATTCCGATTGTACAACCTTCTTGACAATGCTGGTTTTTTTTATTCTACATCAACCGTGATAACCAAATCGTTACTATTTCACTTTCCGCACTCACATCCGCTCCCTGCAGATTGCTTCTCATAAAATGAGCTGTGTCTCTTTCTTACTTTCTCTTATTCCTTGGTGGTTGGGAAAGCATCCATTATCTGTCGACACATTCAATACGGTGCACACGACATAAGCAAAGCAGAAAACCAATGTAAAAATCTTTCGTTTCATACAAGTCAAGAAATGATTTCAACTTTGTATCACATTTCCTAAAAAATGTCATTCTACTTCAACTTCAGAGTGATGACAAACGGAAGAATGGAACCGAGAAGTTTTACGTAGAAGAGTTGATACCAATAATCTTTTGCAGTGAATGTGAAGCATATCCGGTTTCATTTCACTGCTCCGCCAAAGCCATTCATGATACAGCAAATAGCCAAGAGTGGGTTTCAAGGTCAGAAATGCTTTCTCCAATCTGCTTCCTAAGTGCGGGGTGAGTATCTATTTTCGTGACAGGGTCACTGCCCATCAGTAACTTGGTTTGTATAGGAAATAATATTCTCTACTATAATATTCGACTTTATCTTTGTTAAACATGTTGCAGGGATTTGATAGCATGTAGCATGGGAACAACTCATCTGTTCAGATAACTTTATGCTTGTTCTTTCTTCGGCTAAGATCCCGTGGTTTCTGTAACAGTACAAAAACGTACTGAATGAACAAACAAGGCTTTCTAAAGGATAATAAAGCCATATGTACAAACAACCGAAGGTATACGTGTCAGTGCATTACACTCAATATAGATATTTATCTATATACATATACTTATACCCATGTTTTATTCAGGAGGGTCGTTCAAGAATTTTGACAGGTGTTCGGAACCCTTTACCAAGTTTTGGTACAAAGAAATTACTGTCTTTTTTTAAACCACAAGAATGCCAAATTATGATTTTTAAACTACCCTAGACTTCTGGATCACAGTCATATTCAACTGCCAGTACTACTGTAAATGCTTTCTTACCCTACGAGATGTCACGGTCATTTTGATACCCCATTTACTAATATTTTGTAATTCTCATATGATTACAATATGTCAAACCGCGATCACAATGAAATATAAAATAAGACTAGCATTTGTTGCATGTATGTACCGTTATATTTGGACACTTCATCGTTGTTGTTTGTTGTGTAAAAAGAAAGTCCTGTTTCATTGTAAATGAATTGAATTTGGCGAGTGTTCAGCTTATCGGAAGGATGAAGAGTTGTTGTCCCCTTGGGTTGGCTTGTTGGTGAAAGTAAGCGACAAGCTTTTATCTACATTTTTGGGTTTTTGTTTCATGAAGTCAGTGGGTGGGATTAACTGCAGGGCAACAAGCTCACAAATAAAGTTACGGCTTAAATCTGTAGCATATTGTCATCCCTCTAAGTGTTTTCTCTTTTTCAGTAAGTGAGAAAAATGAGAATTAATTTTCGGTATCTTTGTCCTCATTGTTTTGTTGTTTTTCGCTTTTTTGGAATAGAACCGCAAAATCCTTTCGGAGTATTTCAGAGGCTGGTTCTCCAAAGTAAAGACATTTGTCCTTGTAAAGGTATTAAAAGGAATGAACAAGCTTTTCATTAACAAGATGCAATTCCCAAAGGACCACTCCATACTGGTTCAAGTACATCTAGACATTCCTACTAGTTTGGTAACTTGATTTGTCTTTGATCCCATTTCCCATCAGCACTACCAGTAAAGTAAGCTATATAAGCGGAAACATAGTCGAAAGGATAATAGGATGTTTTTACAAAAAGACACACGCTTTGAGAATTTTTCAGTTTCTTTGTCTCTTTCTCATATCTACGTCTAAGAACCATACCTAATTCAATCAATGAGATGACCAAACATAACACTTACAATACGTGCTGACTGTCTTGTCTTTGGTGGATATTTGTAAAAGGTTAAATTGGCCTTTCTCCGACTCATGTTTTATTTATCACAGGATTCATTCACTAGTTTGACTGACTGAGCAAACCGATCTAATTCACTGCTGTCTAGAGTTATTTTTATTTCCCCGGTGGGTTTGCTCCCACACCCCAGGTCAATCCTCCTCTCTCTGTCATGACCTCCAAAGTTTAGGTAACACTTATTCTTTCTGAATCCAAAAGAAGTAGCAAAATTTTTCTTTTTTGTATCAAAGTAAAAAAAAGTTAGAAAGGATGAACTTGTGGATTCTAGTAAATGAAACCAAATTCAGGAAGATTCAACAAGGTGAATCTGGAACTTTTGTTAAA
Source organism: Folsomia manolachei (assembly GCA_036491905.1). Classification (NCBI taxonomy): domain Eukaryota; kingdom Metazoa; phylum Arthropoda; class Collembola; order Entomobryomorpha; family Isotomidae; genus Folsomia; species Folsomia manolachei. The sequence goes on from JAAXNX010000237.1 coordinate 35,570, forward strand.
ATATTTGCTTTTCGTTACTTTCTTGTTAGTTTGAGAGTTGGACACAATACTCGCAAAGAAAGCGGAATATCATTATATTGCAAACAAGATAGCATAATGAGGATAGCATTAACCTGATGAAACTTTGTGGGAGTCAGCGTTTAAAGTTGTGAAAGTCAAATATATATGTTCTAAAACTCAGAATGAGGTCGTTACACCACATCCGCTGCGGTTATGCTACTTATTTATACGTCTAGCATATTCAATCAAATTGATCTTTCTCATACTGTACAGCGCTGCCTTCATTAATTAATTACATGGTTTGTTTTACTTGTCTTGAATAGATTTGGCTGGTACATTCCCCGAATGAGCGTGGTGGACGAGAATCCGACGTTGGATTATTGGAGAACATACAAATCTAGTGACAAATTGATTGAGCTGTTTTCACTGGATGAAGATGAAGATTACATCGTAGCCACAAGGCATCATGCTTGGAATGCAGATGCAGAACGGTGAGTTGAACTTTGTTCAGTTTAAATGAAACAATCCTTCTGTAAATCAATTTACGATTTAGTGATATCATGTCTCTCGTACACCTTTCATTTCAACCAAGCTTATCATCCTTCCTAATTTCAAGAATAACTTTCACCTTGCAAGTCATTGAAATGCTCCGAGTTTCGTTAGAATTCAGTGAGATAAGACACTTAATTTTCTAATCAGCACCAAGCCTAACTCCAAACTTTTTAGATATGCTTGATTCATATTTTAACTCAGCATGATACTCTGAACTGTTTTAAAAGATTAAAAGTCTTTTCGGTTTGTTGGTGCTAAATCTTACTAAACTAAGTAAAATATCCTTAATAGTGTGTAGGAATTCCGTCCGAACTTTACCATTTCAGTTTTTGACATTCATAATAATCTCTTGTTGTACCAAGGACATCTGGAATATTTATATTTATTGATTTGGTGTGTTCGGATTTAGCAATCTGGTTTTGTATTTGCGTAGAGTAAGCAAAGTAGAAGTATCATATTCGCCGGTTTAATCCAACTTTTGACCTTTAAATATATTTCGGTCCATATCCGTTCCATTTCGTTGAGTCCGAAGGCAGGGCAAATTTATCCACAATGACAGGCATCAGCAGTGCAATATCTCTTACGTTGAAATGGAGCACAAAAGAAGCTCGAGAAATGTCACTTTGATTATTTGCTAACTAAACGCACCCATCCATAAGCAACGAGGCGCGGTAATAACACATTCACACCACAACAAATTAAATAAATGTTTGGTTCGCTCGGTTCATGATTATCCTTTGTCAAATTTGATAAAAATGCATTATGAAAAGATTTTTAGCCGACGCGACGATGAATTCAGTTTCAATCACACGAGATAGTGATAATGTGCAAATATTAATATTTAAAAATAGGACCAAAGAAAGTTAATAAAAACATATAATTCAGTATTATACAGACTTTGTCCTTAATGAGACCTGACAGGGTCTAAATGTTATATTCCATTAAAACGGTGGAGTTTCAGCAACTTATGCGAAGGTTGAGTTTGCTTTCCCATCTTGCTCTCCGATATCTAACATCGATACCCTAAGCGGTATTTTATTTTGTTGAATGGCCGACGTTTTAGATCACAGGCCACCTTATTTTGAAATAACTACCCATATTATGGTCAAGGGCTATCACTTTGCAAATAGCCTTTTTGTGACCAGTGTGACCTTCCAAAAATCAATTTTGGTTTTAGAAAATCATCCAAAGTGACATAAAAGGCCCGAAACTTTGGTAAATTTTGATATAGCAGTGCAAATTGAGGATATCTAGCTTGCGGAATCTACTTCCTAGATCTTTTGTTGTGCAATTTATTACATTGTGTTATGGATAGTTTAACTCATGGATACATGCAATGCCCTATATTTCTTTTGTCGTATTACTAAAATTTCCTTCCGTTACAGATTCTACTGCCAGGAGTTGTTCTG